>OVBA01001698.1:0-40405 GCA_900406435.1 Lepidium aucheri | reverse complement strand
GAAGTTGAAATATGTACTTGTTGATCTCTAGTCTCTTTTGAGGACCGCACCAAAAAGAAATAAGGAATTAGACTTATACCTTTAGAAACCAGCTTAGGTTATAGGAATCCGTAAGTTGAATGTTATGTTTAAAGATGATTACATTGCAGTTTTCACAATGATAGAGCCCACGTGTAGATTATGGTTTAGCTTAAGCAAGTTGTTCGTTAGACAAGATGTTCTCACTTTGTGAGTAGCTTTTCCACCTTAGGTCATTGCACTTGCTTGAGGCCAAGCAAGATCTAAGTTTGGGGGAGCTGATGTATGTGATTTTTGATGGTTTTAGAGTCTATTTTAGGTTGTTTTGCTTTCGTCTAGATAGATTTTTTGTTTACTTAGGTCCGTTTAGGTTTGTTTTGCTTTCTTTGCATTTGCATTTGGAGTCTGGAGTTTTATCTAGGAAAAGAAGCAGAAATGGAGCTAAAACTGGAGCTAAGGACAATTGGATCAGCTGCTAGGCGAAAAAGATCGTGTAACCTCGGATCGCTACCTCGCGGATTGCAGGGCGAGGACTGCTCAGAACGCTCAAGAAATTATGCCTCAGTCACCAGCCTCGACCTATCTGTCGCGAGGGAAGATCAATCTCTTCACCGCAAGGATTACACTCGGACCATTCACTCAGCTTCAACCCACGAGGAACAAGACAAGAATCACTCCTCAGTGCCCAATCTCGCGTAAGAACTCCGAGGGCAAGACTTGCAGAAATTTGTGGTTGACCAACTTAAGTAGGTTTAACCATTAAGGTTATGCAAATAACCCTATAAATACCCTCTAATCACTCTCTTATGAATAATCTGATTTTAGCTGAAAAACTCTCTCTATTTTTATTGTTGTTTCCTTTATGCTTGTTTAAGGTACTCTTTATGATTATGCTTTTAAGTTAATGAATTAAATTTGATCTTTATCTTTACTTTCTGCAATTTTATTTTAAGTTCTTTATGTTTATGCAATATAGATCTACTCTACTCCTCCGCACTTAATCCATGAGGCGTGAGTAGATCCGTGTGGATCTCGAGGATAGGGCGATTGGAGGTGAATCTGTTGATTCCCTTGCTGTTCTAGCCATGATCTGAACTCCGATCTCTTCTCACATGGCTAAGCTTAATATTGATCTCTCCCTGATCAAGAGAGATCTAATTTGGTCCATGACCTAAGGCTAGCGCCAATGGAATCGGAGACCAAGTGCCTTGTGAGTGATGGCTTGATCTGCCGAAGAGAGATCTAGCATGTGGGTCGACTGTTAGACGAGTTGGGCTTAGCTTAATGCTTCTGGTTTGGCATGATCGTGGCTAGCGCAGTAATGGATCATCCAATCCGGTTAGGGGTCTTCACGTGAGAACGGGTCTATCTAGCCTTGTCCCGGTCTAGGGATCGCTCAAAAGAGTTCGGCGAGTTTATCGCTGATCAACCTCCCTATCCTTTAGATCTACGCCTTTAATCTTATTTCTATCTTATTGCAATTGTTGTGCTCTGTTTTTAAGTCATTTCTCTGTTTTGATCGTTTAAATTATGTTCTTATTTTGTCTTTTAGTGTAATTTGTCCTATTGTCTAGTTTGCAAGCTCACTTAATATCATAGCCTATCATAGTGATAGAATGGTAGGTTGCTTGAACTAAGATCTAGTAGTAGATAGGTTGTTTACAAGCATCTCTGAGTATTTGGTTCGACAACTTCCACCTTACTTACCACTATGTTCAATTGATTTGATCTTAGGACTCAAAAATCCTTTTATTAGATCGCTGGTTTTGTTACGTTTTGAGGTGTTATGTAGATTATAAATTTATAATATGTGGATGAACATGAAGATGGATATACTTGTAAGATGGAAAGATAAGCAAGCTGTTTGAATGATATTTTTTTAAAAATAAACTTTATATAATATTCAAATATGACATAATCCCGTGCATAGCACGGGTTATAAACTAGTTAATACTAAAACCCGGTTCATTAATAATTTAAATATTTTTTGAAAAAAAATAAATTTATTATTACTTTTTTATAAAATGGAAAAAACAAAATTTATCTTTTCGAGTGTTGTAGGTGTGCCCAACAGATTGTTGATTGTTGTTGTTCCATGGCTGATTGGATCAAGATGATTGGTGTGTTGTGTTTGAATTGCTTTTGTTTTTTGCTACATTTGCAGAGATTAGAGTAGTGATAGATGTGTCAAGAGCTAACAAGTTTACTTCGTGATTCAACAGCTTTTCATGAACAAGAGAAGGTGCTACATTACAAGCTTCAGTCTGATCGTTGACTGTTTTGTATTCTTAAGGAAGGCCAGCAAGAACATGATCGAGCTGATCTTCATGATCCAAAGGCGTATCTAACAAGGCCAGATAATCAATTCTAGTAGTGAATCCTTGAAGATATTCATCCACTGTTTTGTTGCCTTTTGTCCAACTTTTGATTTGTCGTTGCAGTTGCTTGATGTGGCTTTGATTTGGCTCTGCGTAGGTGAATTGAAGTGTGGTCCAGATGTATGCAACACAAAGGGAGCGAGATACCAGAGGTTGTAGAGTGAGAAAAATGGCATCAAGACCACCAAGATCAAGCAGTCTTGTCGTAACCACATAGTGTATTGTGGATTTACATGGAGACATTATTGACCATGGTGGTAGGAGGTAGAGTCGTCGCAGATGCATTGAGGTAATGAGCAAGTTGTAGCCATAAGGGAGGGCATGGCTTTGGAGATTCCATGTTTTGTAGTTGTGAAAGGTGAGTTTTGTAACGTTTCCCATGTTAACGTTAAGAACGGTTTGAGCAGAGGTGTCAATGACATTAGCATCAACTGCCATGATAGCAAGAGGGAGAAAAAGACAAGAAAGATGAGAGGAACAGAGGAGATGAGAAAAGAAGGGACACAAGATAGTTAAGCATGCTCTAATACTATGAAGAAAATGTGTGATGTTGATATATTTAGGTTACATACATATATATACACGTATAGAGGTAGAGAGCTAGGTTTGTACAAGAATCGAAACTTCCTATAATACATTCTATCAAATATATGATATTAATGATGTTGGCAAAAATAGCAAAGAAACAAAGAAGATGAAGCAAGAAGCTTTTGCAAAGAGAAGAACAAAGATAAAAGAAAGAGAATAGAAGACAGAGATGAAGAAACAGAGCCGGCGAAGAGTGCCTGAGCTTAAGCAAATAATCCTCTCTCTCCGGTGTAGATCAAGAGAGGTTTTGCTCAGAGCTTAAACTTTGTTTGTTCACAAAACATAACACCAAGTTTCGTGAGTCAATGTTGCAGAGAAATCAAAGAAGATCAGATTGAATGAAGAAGAAGAAGATACGAGTATATATATATAAGATGATGTCTATGTGTATGCTGTTAAATTTATTGAGGATTTTAGCTCAATCACAACCGACATAATCCTTCTTCTATATCTTCTTTTCTGCATCTAATTTACACATATTCGATCTTTATTCTGATTCATTTTCTTCATGGATTATTATTGGATTTACAATGTTTTAGGCCTCGTAATTATACAGCCCAAGTCCAAGTTTTTGCAATCAACCCAACAATCCCCCACTTGATTTCACAAACTTTGAACCTCGCCATTGATGTCATGTGGACTTGAATCAATTGTTCTGCAACAAATTCGTATATGAAGATTTCCAATTCTGCTTCGTTTTTGACAAAACCTGAGACTGTTTAATAAACATTCTCAACTCTACTTAGTTTCTCTTGATGAGATACTAGTAGACAAAACATTTTGCTTATTCAATATAAGCATTGAAAGTACATCTTCTTTTCTCTTGCAAGAAATTATGTATTTCAATCCACTTTCATTTTACAAACTTCTCCAAGTTTATCATCATGATCTTCTCTGGCTTTTGACCTCTTGAACTGTGACTTAAATCAATAAGTTCAACAGGGAGGAGCCTTATGAGATTCTCACTAAACTCAAGTCTAACACAGATCCATTTCTGTGGCTGTTTCACTTACCATTCTACCGCACAATGCTTTGGTAAATGGATCAACAATGTTGTTTAGTGACCTCACAAATTCAATTGACAACACACCAGATTCCATTAAATATCTGATTACTTTGTGTCTCATTCGAATATGCATTTTCTTTCCATTGTATAGTTTGTTCTCAACAACTCCAATGGCAGCTTGAGAATCACATCTTATAAGAAGTGAAAAACATGACTTACTTGTCATAGGTAAGTCTGCAAACACATTTCTAAGCCAATCTGCTTCTTGTGCTGCGAGTTCCAGAGCTATCAACTCAGACTCCATTATTGATCTTGCGATGCACGTTTGTTTTCTAGATCTCCAAGAAACAGCACCTCCACCTAACATGAACACAAACCCACAGGTAGAGTTGATTTCATCCTGATCGGTAACCCAATTTGCATCACAAAATCCCTTTAATACACATGCCGAACCTGCATAATTCAACTGTAGTGTTGAGTTCCCTTGAGATACCTTAACAAGCGATCCATAGCTTTAGAATGTTCATCATTTGGACTATGCGTGTATCTACTTAACCTACTCTCAGTATAAGCTATATCGAGTCTGGTGCAATTCATAAGATACATCACACTTCCAAGAATCTTAGCCTAATCACCCTGTCTAATGCTTTCTCCTCTGTTTTTTCTTAAGTGCAACGAGCTGTCATAAGGAGTTCTTGCTGCTTGTTTATCCTAATATCCAAGCTTTTTAAGTATCTTTTCTACGTAATGTGATTGAGAAAGACTGTAACTTCTTGTCACCTTGATTCCCAATATTATATCTACTTCCTTTAGATCTTTCATGTCAAACTTTGAACTGAGAAATGTCTTTGTTTCTTCAACTTTCTGCAGACTTGTTCCTATTATTAACATATCATCAACATACAAGCAGATCATTACATATTCTGATTCGAGTCTTTTACTGAATATGCATGTATCTCCTGTATTTGATTTGAATCCATTCTCAATCAGAACTGTACTGAATTTTTCGAACCATTTCTTAGGCGCTTGTTTTAATCCATAGAGTGATTTCTTCAATCTACATACTTTATCTTCTTGCCCTTCAGTCACAAAACCTTATGGTTGTTGCATATAGATTTCTTCATCTAAGTCACCATTCAAGAACACTGTCTTGACATCCATTTGGTGTATCACCAGCTTGTGTGCTGAGGCAGATGCTATAAGTATTCTTATTGAGGCTATCTTAGTGACTGGAGCATATGTGTCAAAAAAATCCACACCTTCTTTCTGAGAGTAACCTCGAACTACTAGCCTAGCTTTGAATTTATCTATAGTTCCATCTGTTTTCAACTTCTTCTTAAGTATCCACTTGCATCTCAAAGCTTTACAACCAGTGGGTAAATCCACTACTTCCCAAGTATGGTTTGTGACTATGGATTCGTATTCACTGTCTATAGCTTCCTTCCAAAATTGTGAGTCAATAGACTTTATTGCTTTAGCATAAGATAGAGGTTCTTCTTCTAAGAGATAGGTGAATACAAGTTCTTCGCTTAACTCATCTTCTTCTACTAAGAAGTTGGTTATAAAGTCTGCGCCAAAATCATTTGCAATTCTCGTTCTCTTGCTTTTTCTAACTTTCGTGTCACTCAGCATCTCTGAACTGTTTCTTTTCAATGAGCTAGTTTCAGAATTCGTGATTGGACTAACATTGGAGGCAGATAGAGGAGTCTGAATCGAGTTCTTCTTGAAGGGAAAAACATCTTCCAAAAATTCTACATCTCTAGATTCTACAACTTGACTCAATATCATCGTGGTTTTGTCAAAGAGAATACATCTATAGGCAGCACTGTTATTAGCATAGCCTATGAAGATTGCATCTTGAGTTTTTGATCCTATGTTGCTCCTTTTAAAGTCCGGCAATCAACCTTTAGCCAAGTAGCCCCATGATTTCAGATAATTCAAGTTTGGTGGGTAACCCTTCCAATGTTCATAAGGAGTTCCTTGAATTCTTTTATGTGGCACTCCGTTGAGAATGAAACATGTTGTGAGAACTGCTTCCCCCCACATTTGATCACATAGACCTGAGCTTAAAAGCATCGCATATCATATCCTTAAGCGTTCTTTTTTTCCTTTCTGCAATTCCATGTTGTTGTGGTGAATAAGGTGCTAAAGTCTCATGGATAATACCTTCACTAATACATAGACTTCTGAATTTTTCTGACATGTATTCTCCTCCTCTATCTGATCTCAGTCTTTTTATCTTTCTGTTCATTTGATTTTCCACTTCATTCTTGTACTAAACAAACACATCAAATGCTTCATCCTTCGATTTCAGCAGCTACACACGAGTAAACCTAGACCAGTCATCTACAAAGGTGATGTAATAATTCTTTCCTCCTCTATTGGGTCTGTTATTAAAGTCTGCTATGTCTGTATGTACTAATTCTAGAACTGTGGAAGAACGAGTGATTGGATTTCTGAATGGTAATCTAGCATGTTTTGCTTCTACACAGATTTCACATCTTGATGTATTGAAGTTTACTGAACTGTGAATCAGATTTGCTTGTTTCAGTTTTTTAACAGATTTAGCATTCAAGTGACCAAGTCTACTATACCATAAATCATAACTGGAAACCAAGTAAGCAGAACCAATCACTTTATTCACTTCATCAGTTTCCAATACAAAAAGATTACCATAGCAGTAAGCTTTTCCCACATAGTTCCCATTCTTAGACAAGACTAACATTCCACTTTCTATGGTCTGTTTCACACCAGCATTCATCAAAAGAGCACTAGAAACTAAATTCCTACGCATATCAGGTACAAAGAGTGTTTTAGTCAAAGTAAGAGATCTCTCTGAAGACATTTTCAGCTCTACTTCACCAATCCCTTTGACCTTTAGAGCCCTTGCATCTCCCAATTACACCGTGTTGCTCCCATTGTTTTCCAAGTTCTTGAACAAAGACCTTTCGTTGCAGATATGTCTTGTGGATCTTGAATCAATGATTCACTCAACTTTATCAGTAGCAGCATGAACTTTCGTAACCACAGCAACAATGTTCTCTGTCAAGTGAGCTTGAGGTTCTTATTTTTGGGTTTCTGAGGCAGCTTGCATTCGAATTTCTTGTGACCTGTTTTCCCACAGTTCCAGCATTTCATCTTCTTCTTGAATTCCTTAGATTTTTTCTGTGCAAGCTTGTCTTCTTTTGATTTCTTCTTTTCCTTCCAGTTTGCTTTTCCTTTTCCATTTCCTGAAGCACTTTCCACAAGGTTTGCATCAGTTTTGAATGAGTTAGATTCATAGTTCATACCTTGGTACATTCTGTTAGCTTCTTCGATTAATATGTCAGATATGAGCTCATCAAGATTCATCCTTCTCTTCTCATGTTTCAATTTAGAACGATATTGACTCCATGAATCTGGCAATTTGTCAATCAAGACTAGAGCTGCGAGTTGATCATCAATGTGCATCCCTTCTGCTTAGATTTTAGAAACTATGGCTTCATAGTCATGAAGCTGTTCCACGATCGGTTTGTTTTCTTCAACCTTGAAGCAAGTCCACTGAGAGGTAATGTATTGCTTTTTGCCCTCATCTTCTCCTCCATACTTCTTCTTGAGATTCATCCAAATTTCTCTTGCAGACTCATAACCCACATAGATATCGAACAGTTTCTCAGAGAGGTGTCTAATGATATGACCTCTGCAAGTTCGATTATGATCTTCATAAGAGCCATCTCTTTTCTGTGTCTTCGAGATTTCTTTATCCGCAACGGGGCCAGCCTTTGTGTCTTTCTTCGATTGAGTCTTGATTTTACTAGAATCATCATCACCTTTCTTCGATTGAGCCTCAGTTTCACTTGAATCATCATCGCCTTTTGCAAAATCTGCAGATTCAAAGACTACATAATCGAGCCCCGTTTCTTGGAAGAAGAAGAGAAGCTCCTCCAACCATATTCTGTAGTTGATTCCGGTGAGAGGCTGGAGTTTGGACAGATCTGGTACTATCCTGTTCTTTGTCATCGATATTATTTGCTTAAGAATGTTGCCGAAAATAGCAAAGAAACAAAGAAGATGAAGCAAGAAGCTTTTGGAGAGAGAAGAATAAAGATAAAAGAAAGAGAATAGAAGACAGAGATGAAGAAACAGAGCCGGCGAAGAGTGCCTGAGCTTAAGCAAATAATCCTCTCTCTCTGGTGTAGATCAAGAGAGGTTTTGCTCAGAGCTTTAACTCTGTTTGTTCACAAAACGTAACACCAAGTTTCGTGAGTCAATGTTGCAGAGAAATCGAAGAAGATCAGATTGAATGAAGAAGAAGATACGAGTATATATATAGAAGATGATGTCTATGTGTATGCTGTTAAATTTGTTGAGGATTTTAGCTCAATCACAACCAACATAATCCTTCTTCTATATCTTCTTTTCTGCATCTAATTTACACAGATTTGATTTCCATTCTGATTCATTTTCTTCATGGATCATTATTGAATTTACAATGTTTTGGGCTTCGTAAGTAATTATACAGCCCAAGTCCAAGTTTTTGGAATCAACCCAACAAATGAGACAATCGTAATCATATCCTTGGCATACATTAGATCAGAAACTTTGAACGCAGCGCCTAATCTGAATAAGTAATAAGCGAGCTGCAGACAAGAGCAAAACGGAGAGGAAGAGATACCAACTATATAGAATTTCGGTGGCAAAACAAATCTAGCGATAAACCGGCGGCAGAACAACGACAGACTTCACTTCAAGTCGCCTCTACGCGAAAGAGGAGAGTGGACCAGAACATTCCACACCAAAGTCACGCATCACACCCATCACATCGATGGGATAATGATAAACCAATGGAATCGGCACAGATAACTTCGCCAATGGGGACAGGTGGAGAGCTATTGACTTCCCTCAAAAACATCACCGTCCTTAAGCAAGCTAGAGGAAGAGAAGAGAGAAGCACGGTGCTGCATCACCCACAGTACTCATGAAGCATTAAGGGAGGAGACACCGGAGAAGTTTGATAGATCTTCGCCTCATCCTTAAATTTGTTGATCTTGATTAGATTGTTACAAAGAGAGATATATATATATATATGTTACTATGGAAGCAAGTGTAGATAGAGGTTTAATAGTGATATCCTTTACTCACAATAGTTTCGTATGATAATGTTATTATTGATAAAGGAGTTTCATTTCATTCAAATAGTGTTACAAATGTAAAGACAGAAACTCAGAATCCCAAACACAACAAGAATCATTTTGGTAAGATAGAAATGCTTTTTAATTTAACGGCGATGATGAGGGCAAAAGGTGACGATGTAGTTAGCCTTGGAACAAGTGGCGATACTGGTTGGGTCATCATAAGCGTAAGAGTAAGCTTTAGGGCAAGCTACTTTGAAGATTTTGGAGTAAGCCGTTGGTTTACAAGATTGTGGGTTACCGAACAAACCGGTGCAACAGTACTGTGGTGAGTTGAAGGCAGAGCAAGCGCTTTTACAGGCTAATACTCGTTTCCCATTACGTGACCGGACTTGTAAACCAACCGGACACATCCGGTTTAGATCTCTAACGCAACCAGCGTAGCTACATTGACCTGAACCTTTCACCGGCATTATCGACATTGCCAAGTTATATCTGGTTTTGCAAAAAGTGAAGAGATTAAAAAGCTTGGTGAAAAAAATGAAGCTAATTTGTGGAAAAACAAAGCAACTTATACGAACCCATCAACGAGGCTGACGTCATAGAAGTCTTGCTCTTGGCCAAGGGTAATTTCAGCGAGAGTGGCCGGAGGTGAACCACCGGCTCCGTTACAAGTTAAAGAACCGCCGCAGTCTCCGGTGGCGCAGCGGCCACGGCCAGATCTGTCGAAGGTGCAGCCGTGGCGACCCCAGAAGCGGCCGGACCAGAGTGGTGGGAGTTGGAGAGAGTGGGCTTTATTAGCCGGAAGCATAAATCCACCGCCAGCAAGTAAGTTTTGGCCGGTACTGGGTTGGATTCCTGGCCAGACTGGGTATCTGCATTTGTTGTAGAATATAACCGTTGAAGCTGCATATAAGAACAACAAAAGCCAATGAGACTGCAACATATATATATATATATATCTAAATCTGTTATTAAAAATAATGACATTCTCGAAATTCTTTAAACACAGAATTTATGCACACATTTAAGAAGAAACTTTGGTGCTCAAGCTGGGAATGTAAAATAGTAGAAAGGAAAACCTGAAGCCTGAGAGAGAAGAAGAAAGAAAGCAAAGTGGAAGAGGTTGATTGAAGCCATTGATGGAGGAGCTCTGCTAAACTGACTCAACTTCTTGCTTCTCAGTGTGTTTTTTATGCAAGTTTTTGACAAAAAAAAAAAAGAGTTTCTCAAGGAAAGTATTTAATAATAAAGAAAAAAATAAGAATTTGGGAAATGTTACCACAGTTCTCGAGACTGTCAGACTATAGTTAGTGCGTAATAGCTTTTCCTTTTACAGTCAAAATAATGTCACTGTCTTCATATCCGTTATCCAGTGAAGGTGATAAAATCATTCTACTTAAATTTAAAGTAATCTCAACACCAGTTTTATGAAAAAAACTGCATAGAAATAAAAAGTGAAAATGGTTGTATAAACAAACAAGTTGCAGCATTAGATTGAAGTACAAATACAAGATAACATGGCCACAGATTTGAGAGACAGCCCAACAAGATAAACTCAAACGACTTACAAAAAAAGGCCAATGGCATCACAGGTTTTATAGGTTAAGTAATTTGAGTTTAACTTTTTTCAAAACTGTACATACACTAATAACCGATTCTTCCCTACTATTTTACGATGATCAACGTGGGAATGCAGCGAGGTGTTGTGCCACGTCATCACCGGGGAGTTGTGCCACGTCAGCAACCACTTGATCGGCGACTACGACTTGTCTACGTTGTCTCTCTCGGAGATAGAGTATTGTAATAAGACAGACGAAGAGTGCAAGTATTGTCGCATTGCCTTCTTCGAACACCACATTTTCAATCCAAGTTTCCACCATTGGATACACTTCTGGTAATGAATCCACAACTCTCACCTACCAGTTGCAAAAAACAGAAGCACTTCCTCTATTGTAATTTTATCTGTCCAAATGCATCTAATATTTTACGAATCAAAAAGAATCTTGAATTGTTAGTTTTACCAGGACAGTATCAGCATAGTTTCTACGGAGCCATAAGCTAGCAAGTGCAAGCGTGACTGGCAATTTTGCCGTTGCATCGCTTTCAAGAGCTTGATCATAGTGACGTTTTGCCAGGTGGAGATCAAAGGGAAGCCCTTGTCCGTGCTCATGCATGTAACCTAGGTTGAACATTGCTTGCGCGTTTGACTGTGATTTAGCATGCATATATGCCTCAGCCGCACGCACAAAATCTCTCTCGGTTCCCTAATCATAATCAAACAAAGAGTAAAGAGAGAGAATCAGGCGAACATTCTACATTTTTCTAGCTGATTCATATCTAGTTCAATCATTATAATCATCCTATTATCAGATTCAGCATCCAGTTACAAATATGACGAACACTAACCCGGCCATAGTAATAGGCATCCCCAATAAGCAGAGCAGCATGTTCATTGCCTTGTTCAGAGGCACGCCACCACAAAGAATGTGCCCTCTCATGTCTCTCTTTGTCTATACAAAACCCAGATACTCCCATGCACATACTTCTTTCGCCGTATTTATCAAGGATCCAGGCAGCGTTACTTTGTGCTACTTCATAACCCATCTCTGCCATTCTTGAGTACAAGATCAAAGCTTTACCTACATCACCTTTCAAATAAGCTTCAAGAGCCCATCTAGAGAGAGAACTCCATGGTCCCCTTTCTGCTACTAATTTATAAAATGAAGTCGCCTGCAACCCAAATGCAAGGAACGTGAACAAAGCAACTAAACCAAAAATTATGTCAACAACGCTCAGATGTACAAGTCATTGTATCTGGCTCTATGTTAGGCAGAAAAAGATAAATATTTACCATTTCCAGGTTCTTCTTAAGCCCAACTCCGGTATGGAACATCTTGGCGAGTTGATAGAAGGCCTTTGGTTGACCAGCATTTGCAGCAACAAAGAAGTATTTTGTTGCCTGCCTCACATCCCTTTTGACTCCGATGCCTTTAAGATACAGAACTCCAAGGTTATAATGCCCACTGGGGTCGTCATTGTCAACAGCCTTCTCAAAATATTCTCTTGCCTGCATTTGAAGGCGTATGTCAATAATA
This sequence comes from Lepidium aucheri, assembly GCA_900406435.1. Taxonomy (NCBI): domain Eukaryota; kingdom Viridiplantae; phylum Streptophyta; class Magnoliopsida; order Brassicales; family Brassicaceae; genus Lepidium; species Lepidium aucheri. Next base: position 28,206 of record OVBA01001698.1, on the reverse strand, counting down.
TGTTACCTGTATCCTTTTACAATCTTTCTCCTTACTCCTTAGTGCCTCGGTTTCTTTATATATTATGTCAGCTAAATAATTCCTCCTAAATCAACTTAGAAGTCAAACCTCTAAACTACATAAAAGGTAAGCCTCGGAATTATGAAATTCTGAAGTGAGAGTTTACCTTTGTGTAATTTTTCTTATCTACTCCATAGCCTTTGACATACAAGTAGCCAATTCCATTAAATGCTGAAAAGAGACCCTCTTTTGCAGCAAGCGTAAGCCATTCAAGTGCCTTGGTATAGTTTCTTTCAACACCAGCTCCTCGAGCGTATATCTCCCCCAGAAGTTCCATTGATCTCGCCTCTCCTTTTTCTACTGCCTTCGAAAACCAGTGCAATGCCTTGGTGTGATCACGCCTTAACCCTCGCAGGCCAAAGTAGTAGAACAGACCAATTTTGTACATCGCGCTAGGATTCCCTTTCTGTGCCTGATATTCTAATATCTGGAAATCTTCATCCTCCTCACCACGGGATTTCCTAAGCGCACCTTTGTTTTCTTCAGTTCCGCTATGAATTCTAGTTGGTTCAACCACAGGTGAATCCTTTGAGATAAGAAAGCTATTTACGGCCGTCTCTGCTAATTCAGCATACAATTGGACAGCTATATCATGCATCTGTAACAGAATGACAAGTCAATTACAAACTCGGACAGAAAAAAACGTTTGATAAGGAACTCAAAAAGCTTAAAGATGTCATATTTTGCCGAATAGTGTCATCTCACTTTAGCTGGATACTTTCAGATATGACCGAATGAACAACAATAAAAGCATCTATATACAGTTTAGCTTAATGTAATGGTCGATTATCGAATTGCAACTTGATCTAATCAGTAATCATAGTAAACAAATGACAGTTGTTTCCTAGAAGTTTAATTTACTTACATCTTGACGCAGATACGTGAAAGCTAGTGCCATCCTGGACTGCATATTCCCACCCGCTTTTGCAAAATTATGATGAAGAAACGACTTGCTTTTGCTCTTTCCCCGCATCATTCCAAACCCGTAAATGAATCCCATTATGGACTGTGCGTGCGGATCTCCAGCTGAAGAAGCCGCCTCTATTTCCTCGACCGCTTCCTCCATCATCCTGAAATTTCCCTCACTCGCCGCCGATAGAATCTTTTCGAGGCCGGAGTAGTACTGCGACGACGCGGCTTGCACGGTGGAGTCATCGGGCTCGAAGATCGGTCGCCAAGAACCGGGATCAAGCTCCTCTTCGGACTTAGGTTCAGATTCCCCAAACTCATCAAAGTCAGAGGACTCTCCGACTCCGTTATCATCGCCGCCGCTATTGAGATCGTCATTGGAGAGGACGAGAACAACGGGACGAGCGTGAACGCTAGATAGAACGAAAAAGCAAACGATTAAAGAGAAAAGAACGATTCCAAAGCCTGAGCTTCTCATTCTACTTCGTCCTCCACCTTCTTTTACGTCGTCACCGTAGTTTCTCCACTGATCAGATCGAAAGATAGAAATGAAGATGAAAGGGACATTCTTGTCATTTCAACTGCTTCATATATTGCCACGTCGAATCGTTGTCATAGATCCAATAATCGCGTGCCACGTAAGTAACCTAAGTCTAAATACAATTCATTTAATTTCCGGTTCGGTATTTAAGATTACTTTGGTTCAATTCATACATGTACTATTATTTATTTATATGTATACAATAGAAACAGAGGATGATGGATGAGTTTAGTGTTGAATCTTTTGTTGGTCATCAAGCATCCTCAACATCCACTGTAACGATTGAATGACTTGTTGATCGTAGGCTTGCTTCTGTTCCGCAACTCTCTTGTATTGTTTGGCCTCCATCTCCACAACGCTTTTCTCTATCCGTAGCTTCAGAAGCATAGCCATGGCTTCTTCAGCAGCTGATTTGGCCGCTCTTCTCTCCTTCTCTAGTTCTAGTTTCATACAATCTCCACGTTCCCTCTCTCTCTGCACCATTTTTCTCAGAATAGTAACGTCAAACACATTGTATTCATCACTTCGAGACCGTGATTCTTCGTCCTCGCTTTCCTCTTCTTCGTCATGTGTATTCCTCTCATCGATCTCCGTCTCCGGTAACGCTGCAGTACTGTCTCCGTTTTCGCTGAGATCAATCCCATCATATGGTAGAAGAAGAAGATCACAATTCTCACAGCTCTTATTCGTCTTCTTGCTCAAGTTCAATCCATTAGCTGAATTAATACTCCAGTGTAAGATGATGGGTTTCTTCTGATCCAATCCATCAACCAAATTAGAATTTGAAACGAAGCCACTGTTGTTGCTGTTTTTGCAATCTTTATGCTCTCGATCGGAGGAATCAAAACACTCAGTCTTCTGAAAAATCCGATTGATCTTCTCTAAAAACTGCGCAAACAATGAAGTAGTGGTACCTTGGGAAGAAGATAGAAACTTGACTCCCAAAACAAGCAAGCAACAGAGAAAGACGAAATTGAAGAACTGAGAGAAGCAGCCAAAAACGAAGATCCCACATCCAAAGCCATCACTTTGACTCAGAAATGAAGCGACCTCCATTACAAAGAAGCAGACATTCAATGGATAGGAAGAAGTAACTCATAAAGATAGATAAATACTTGGGAGTTTGCAGGAGAAAAGAAAGAAGAGAATGTGTGTGAGAGTTAGTGATATTTGATCGGGGAACGAGAAGATAAACGGCGAAGATTGCGAGGATTGTTTAATATAAATAAGAGATAACAACCAGCCGAAATGATAGCCATGAATAATTACTAGTTTTATCCGAATCACAACAATTATAAAAAAATACTAATGAATTTCTCTTAAAGAGTAATGAAAGTGTTTTCTTTATTTCCAAGTATTGTTAATTATTTGCTTTGCTTACAATACATTCATTTTTCTAAAGTTTGGATGTGATCTACACATGTGATAAATATATATCAGTCGGACATTTGTTCATCAACAAATCAAGCTTTTCCGGCAGAGCCAAAGAGACGGATCTTGTCGGCGATCACAGCTTTCATGGCTGCTTTTGTGGCTGACATGACGTCAACGAGGTCAGTCTTCTTCCCGGAGCTAAGAGCTTCCATGTAAGCCTTTCTCACTTCTGTGTTCACGTTAAACTTCCTCACTCCATTTTCAATGCATGCCTGACCATCCCACACAACAATTAATATCCCACAAAGACGTTTCAGTATCGGTTGAATCCATACCAAAATCTCCATCAATTCAAATACTTAACCGCACTCCTCTAGTTTTCTATTACCAAACAAGAAATACTTGATAGACTCACACCTTGATAAGCTGCTCAGACAAACCAGAAGCTCCATGAAGAACAAGAAAGACGCCTTTCTTTGAGCTTAAACCGTGCAGTTCCTATATACATAATGATCAGTTAGAATACAAATGACGCTAGTTCAGCACCTGGAAGAACTTCTTCACTCGACACTAAATAACCTTAAGTAAGTCGAGCTTTAGGTTTGGACCAGACTCCGGGTACTTTCCATGGACATTTCCTATACACACAGCCAAAGCATCTATACCAGTCTCCATAAACTCCTGAGCCTGAAAAACTCATAATTTTCATTGTATTTTGCTTTAGCAGACATGGTTTGTCAGGTGAGAGATTATATACATCAGGGCTTATAACAAACGAGGACCTGGTGAACGTTGGTCAGCTTTGCTTCATAGTCTTCAACAGTCAATCCATCCTCTGTTCCCGAGAGTCGCCCTAATTCAGCTTCCACCATAATGTTTTTGGAACTGGCCAAAACTATTATGGATTTTGTGTAGGATACATTTTCTGTAAAGGAAAGATGAGAACCATCTACCATCACTGAATCAAATCTCTGCACGAAATCAATCGGTATGAACTTTTCAATATCGGAGTAAGTACAAGAGGACAAATAGACTGTACATAGGCGATATATATCTCCAACTTACTAGTTCAAGAGCTTCTAATAGCTCCTTCTTTGTAGTTCCATGGTCAAAGTGTACGGATATTGGAACCTGCCACATTCTGCTTATTAATCAGGGAATTCAGTGTCAAACCCAAGTATGGGGTGTTTAGTTTCAGCAACAAAAATACATGACTTCCTAAATTAAGCTATATATCTAATGTAGAATCAAAGTACACTCACAAATCACTTACCCTGGCTTGTTCAGCTGCGGTGATGCAACATGAAACTAACGGAATGCCTCCTTGCCTAAATGCACCTGGATGGACCTAAACGCACAGCCAAAAAAAAAAAAAGAAACAGAAGTTTAGAGTTCGTTTTCTATGTGAGACATTTTCAGAACAGAATATCATTACGTGGTTGCTGTGTCGCTTATATAAGTGCTATGAAACTCTTTGATGTATTAGAAATCCACCTTTATTCAGAACACTAACCTGCAGTATGGCAGGACTGTTTTCTTCCTCTGCGGCTGCTATGACAGCTTCTATTCCTTCCAGGTTATACACATTAAATGCTCCAACTGCATATCCACCCTTTTCTGCGTTCTATTTACATTGAAACACGACATCAATATATGAAGAGGAAAATGAGGCTACGGAACAAGAGGTATACTCACAAGAAGTAGCTCTTTTGTTGACCGTTTAGCTACAACTGACCAGGACTTCACAACTTCTGCAAGAGCTGTGCTGTTACCTACATTACCTGTTACATATGGAATTGAAAAAAATTAACTAAGGATACCTCTTTTCTTTTTCTTTTCTTTTTTGTCACAAGAATACCTCTTTTCTTTAGTCATATGTTTTAAATATAAACTATGATTTACCAGGGAAAACAATGTAGGGGACTCCGGGATGTCTACTTTCTGGACCTAACTTCCATACTGGAACACCAGCAAGGGCTTGACCAATCACAACTGCACGTCTTGCTTTAAGTGCTTTTGTAGCTGTGTCTGATGATGTAATCCCACCCTAAACAAGGACATTACAGTATCAAAATTTTTGAAAGACATTGAACCTTAGAACTGTTGTAATCATCAACTGTGGGTTAAAAGATTGTGCCACAAGTGAGAACAGCAACTGTGGGTTGAGAGTTTATGAGATGGAAAGCTGAATATATTAAGCATCAAGTGCTTCCCAGGATACCTTAGCAAGAATATAACGAGGCCTGGTAGTTATCTGGCTCACTACTTCAACCAGAGCGGAGCTCACTTTGCTGTTAATATCAAGACTTTCCGAGGATGCTGTCAAGTGAATAAGAGACCCGTTAATGATGATATTCCCAATTATGACTTTATACCAGCGAGAAAAAAGGTAAACAGATTAAGAATAGCGAAACAACTTTTCCCAGTGATGAGTTCGCGACTGCTCATAATCAGAGTGTCCCTGCCAGCTCTAAGGAAGGCATCGGCCATCTCCACAGCTCTAATGATTTCTGCATCTCTCGCTTCGGAAGACTTGAGAGCAACTTTTTCTACAGAGATCTGGTGATCATAGCTATAAATTAGCAAACATAGCATGTGTAACATGTGGGAAGTATTAAAATAAGTATCTCATACTAATTCTACTTGTTTACCTCGATGCTTCTTAACCTCTGCTTATGTTGTGATTGAAGTTCTTCAACCTGTTAGTTTGAAGAAAATGACTCAAGATTTTAAATTTATTTCATTTGAGAAATTAGTGTGGGTAAATTAAGCTAACCTGCTTTGTTGTTTTCGGGACATATGAGCCCACAATTATTAGCGCACCACTGTTTTCTTTGTCAGCTGCAAAATATTTTGGCAACACAGGATCTTTTGGAATAATGCCTATTCGAGAAGACACAAAGCTAGCAGCAGTGCGGCATAGGAAGGATTTTCCTTTTAGTTCTGCCTGCCAAATATAATTTTCGATCAAAAGTAAAGGACCCAATATATAAGAGGTAAAGATATGTGTATCCACTAATCGAATATGCCTCAATTAAAAGACTAGAAGAAAAATAAAGTGGCTTACCTGGATCATACCTGCTGCAAATACACTCATGTCTCTTTCACTAGCTGCGTTAACAATACATGTAGACCCCTAACGAATGAAATGAAAACACAGTTAAGACTTTCTACAAACTTGGACTGACTTATTTCACCAATTATGAAGACCAGTTACTTGATAATTTTACCTTCTTTAAACTGCACAAGAATTTACACACTGCATCAGGGCCACCTTTTCTTAAAAGCTGGATTGAGATGGACTCGACGCTGTCAGCAGGAATGCTGCCAGCTGTTTTCTCCTCAACCCACTGGAATCATATTAAAAAATTGGTCACATATAATTTTTTAAAGCCAAACTAAAGACAATTCTCTTGTCGGAAGAATTCAGACCTCACGGAGATTTGAGGATTTATATCCAAAGGATGCATCTTTAGCAAACTCCGTTTCTCCTGCAGGAATGAGCCTGCAATACTCATGATTAAGACAATCAAACTTCACGCTATGAAGAGAATGTTGCCCCTTATTCTGAAAGTTCGAAAAATCACACATTGTCCACAAAGATATACCTATCAGAATCTGCAACATAGTGTACATCGTCAATAGTATAACGTCCTCCTTGAAGGAAGAAGGGGCAAATAATCCATGCATCCATTTCTCCAAGTATAGAGACAGCAGCATCTGCTTCCTGTATGAATTATAATATCAAGTATAAGACATATACAGATGCCAAGTTCAAATAAAATACTGAAACTGACAGTCTGCCATTTTCATGATAGGGTTACCAAACTTGCCTGAGGAAAATGACCACGTAATGTTGAATCACCCCTCAAAACAATCGTGTAGTCAGTGTTGCCAACTTCTTTTGATGCAGCACATAAGTTGGTACAGATATCTTTGATCAACGCACTAGCCTGTTCAAAAAATATACAGTTAGAGCTTGCAATTGCTGAAGTTGATGTAACATTAACTTTTCATTGTTCCAGGAGTATTAGAACACTCCAATACATAATTCCACTAATTAGAAATGTCTTGACCTTCTCACAGCTCAATGACCTCGAATTTGTCAAAATGAAGAAGCATGTAGGCTTTTTACTGAATTGCTCAGAAATGGACTCAACACTCCTGTCAAATGTAGGGAAAAGCATAACCAATTATTAATCCCGTCCGTAGGATTCTAGGCTAGCGACTTGCCAACTCTTTCGACAGGGGCTTCATAAAATCTTTGGTGGTGACACGAAAAATTTAGTATGATAAAGAAGGCATACAAGACTAACCATTCGGTTAAAACCTCTACATCATGAACAGTTTGTGTCCCGGTTGGATCATCATCAAGAACAACTAATGTCTTCGAGTTTCCCAAATTTAGTCTATGTATAGTATCTGTGGGGTCTAAATGCCATTCAGATGGAAGAGATCTCAGAAGGTCTTGTTTCTTCAGAACAGGAAGTCTCCCTTCGACTTGAATCCCTGAGAGGGTTTCATATACCTTCAGAGATCATAAAACGTTTTAAGTTACTTACAGCTTAAATCAGCCACACCCAACAGACACCTATTTGATACTGGTATCGCTTTAACTGTCCATTTATGGTTAAGAAAGATAGTTGCAAACACTATACGTGGATTTTGAGTCCAATAATTTTATACACGATTAGAGTATAATCCAAGTTATTTCAGCTTCCAGTATCATTATAGAGCACCTTAATAGACTGTACGTTTGCACTTGCAGCCCTATCCAGTAAAAAGAAAATTTGTATTGTGTTTTAAGACAAAAACTAAGGATAGTCTTGGAGTCTTGGTGATAGAAATCAATCATGTAATGATTATTTTACCTTGACAACTCCAGCGTCATCTATCCGTCCCCAGCCCGCAGCAGATCCTGTAAAAGAAAATATCTATAAGCATACTTGTCTCCATCTAAATGGGGCAAAAAGGAAAAAGAACTATATTGGTAAAGCTCAGTTAAAGTAGAAAGTTCTTCTAAATCTCCAAAACATTCAAGAAAGAAGCACTGCAAAGAACATAATTCAAGAAATTTGCAACACAGGAAACTCTGTATTCAACCCCTTTTAAATAAGAATTTATATTGTTGAAAAAGTAGGATAGAAATGATGCACGTGCAAGATGAATTAAGAACGGTAAACAGATTAAAGACTACCGGCTAAGAATAGCTGGTGTGCCACTGTTGATATATGAAGTGGAACTTTACGGGAAGAACCTTCTCGGGTAACAATTCCCTTCAGTCAAAACTCTTGCATAAGATAAGAAAGCAAAACAAGTTTAGAAATTGATTACAGTTGCTAATCTTACCAAATCCTTAACAAAAATATCAAGAGCAGAACATGGTGTATAATCATTATCCAGCATGTGCGGAACACGATTTTCAAACATCCTGCAAGAGGTAAAACAGGAGCCATTCAATTTATAACCTAACAGGCTAACAAAGATGTGATATCAAAAAAATTAACACTAAGCAGACACACACGGTTTCATGAATACGAGGCATTAAGCATACGATAAATAACATCTTGCAATTAATTTTTATAGTTCTAAGTTTTTAAAAGCTCTGAAAAAGTCAAAATATGACCACAACTGGAGCCTGTTTGGCAAGTTTAAGACCTTAAACGACCAGCAAGCTTATTCATCGGCAGATTAAGACTACTGGACTACTAAAAATGAGAAAAATGAGGATAGACTACTTATCAGAGATACTGCAGAGCATCAGAATGATGCACTTTTCATCAGAAATGCTAATGCAGTTGACGGTAACAAAGACTTGTCGGGAGATAAGAATAATACTTTTCCATAAAGATCTATATAAATCATACCAAGATGTTCCACCGCAGTTGGAGATAACATTGAACAGCTTTCGCGTATTCAGACCTAATCGAGCTCCAAATGCCATTGCCTCAGCAGCGGATGCAATATGAACTCCCGCAAGCAATTGATTGACCATTTTTACACCACTACGGAACATTGAATAAACATAGAACACAGAAAGTAAATGTTGTCAATGTCAAAGGAATGTGATGGTGATAACAAAAGATCAAAACAAGTTACCTTCCCGCCCCACAACCTCCTTTTATCACATAAAGCTTCTCACTTAATGCTGCTCAAAAATACTATAATCAGGATCCAGGTTATGATGTGAACAAGATACTTGGCCAAAAAAGTCAAAATGAAACCGTCACCTGATAACACATTTCCTGCAGATTTAAGTGCTTCATCGGTACCTGAAGCCATTATCTGAAAAAATCATATGACTTCAGCTTCAGTACAGACACAGTAGATAGGTTTCAACACTTCTTTTATTTTGGTCACTCATCTTTTAAGACTTCATACCGTAAGTTCCCCCATGGCAGCCCTCTTAACACCACCAGACACAGGGGCATCCACCAGCTTTAGGTCCTTTCCCTCATCTGCAATATTACCAAACAGAAGAATAAATCATACAACTCAATTATGTGATAGTAACATATCATGATGGAGCTAATCGACAGTGCATATGGCCATCCAGAGTGGACCAGGTATTACTCTAGCTGGTTACTGAAAACACCAAAGTTTGTGAAGATTTTTGGATATCATCAAACAATGAGAAAACTTACTTTCTAGACGCCTTTCAAGTTGGCTAACAAATGCAGGCGAAACTGTTGACGCAAGTATAACAGTTGTTCCAGATGGTATAGCTGAAATATATTGAAAGAAAACATCAGATAATTAGCTCTAACCTCCAGTACTGATAGTTAGAATACTTTAAATATACCTTCAACCGCTCCAAGATGTCCATAGAGGACATCCTCAGCCTGAACGTCGTTCGTTACCATAATTACAAGAACATCTACATCTGTAGAAGCAGAGACAAATTATAAGCATGATACATCTATTCTGTAATCTATCTGATTCTCTTGATTTTGGGGACTACCTTTCGTCACATCAGCTGGAGACTTTGCCACCAATCCCCCAGCACTCTCAAATCGGACAAGTGTTGGCTTGTAGACCTACAATTCAGATCAGTTCCCAAACATTTCATTCAACAATGTAAATTTTGAACTGATTAAGAGTGGTAACACAGTTTTTCTTCTCGAAGTTAAGTCACCTATCAGCATGTCCTACATATATAATACTGTTGAACGAAAAAAGGCACACAAAACATTACCGTCACCGACCTAACAGCCAAATGTAAAGGACTCTATGAATGCAAACCGTGCACCTCTGTAAACTAGGAAACTACTAGATATCAAAACATATATATAAATATTTACCATCAACTCATATAACTAGGTAAAACCAACTAACACTATCATTCTGAACACCTTTAACATAGACTCCCTATATCATTCACAGTGGAAAGTAAATCAAAGGCTTACATCATAACCACGGACAGAAAATTTTGATTTCAACAAGTGCGCTGCCATACCAAAACCCATTGCCCCTAGACCAATAAAACCAATTCTATCCACGGGCTTTCCTTGAATAGTAATTTTTTTGGCCAAATCCTCTGGTTTGTAGAGTTCTCTATTGGCTGCTTCTAATATGCCAACACCAAGTACGTTTTCCCAGATCTGCTCAAATGTTACGGGAACCTTTCATTAAAGAGTCATGCGCTATGTAAATGGTGTATGACAGTGGTTGTCCATTCATTTAAAACGGGGACAAGTTTCCAAAGCATTAGAAAACAGATGGTAAGAACTCTATTGGGGACCTTAGCCAATGAAGTAGCTGTATCATCTCTGTGCATCTGTGATATTCCTGGAGATGGAGATATTATGATTAAATAATAGGAAAGAGGTTGTCATCATTGTGCCGGACATAAGATCACATTGATCAATACCAAGGATTAGTTGTTGACGTGCAACTGCCAAAAGAGGGACAGGAAATGGTAGCGATTTGGCTGTATCTTCAACAATGCCCTTAACATCACAAAGTCAGCTAACGTTTCATTAGTCACATATGCTAAACATCAAGACTTAATCACAGTGGATAAATGTAATGACCCGTAAAGGAACTAAATTTTGATTTATTCTTTTGTTATTTCCTTTAAACCGAAAAAAGAAAGAAAGACAAGGACAAAATTACACTCTCCACTTGATGTATCATACCAGATTCTGAGAGAGAACATCGAGGAAGCGGCCCTCAATATCACCTTTCAGTAACAAGGGAATATGATTTTTGTAAATCCTGTAAATTAAATATATATACAAGACAACTCAATTTTGTAATATGGTGAAATATGGGCATGTCAATTGGGCTTTTAAACTTTCAGCAAAATCTTCAGTGGCCCTAAATGGGGAGCTAAAAACAAAATTTATTTGTCTTTCAGTTAATTTTGGTAAACAGAAAACCATGCTATAGTTACAACTTACTTGCAATTTTCTACACTCAAAACATCCAGATTTTGATTATTCTGCATTTTTTTTATCTTCCTCTTAATGACTGTATCTTAAAGATCTATTAGTAACTGAATTATCGTCAACCTTGTGATTAGTAGCAGTCCTACCTTAAAAACTCTTTCCAATTTGGTACTGTAGATCTTTTTATTACTGATAACTAAAGGAAAGTCCTCCTAGCATAAAGCATACCATGAATTTCCAGCAGCATTCGAAATGATGTCATAGAGTATCCACGGATGCACACCCGCCTGAGAACCTAAAGATATAGCCTCCACAGCAGCAACAAGATGAATGCCCTCAAGGAGCTCATTCACCATCTTAACTTTACTGTTTCAGAAAAGAAACAGAATAAACAATGAGATAAATGGGTTTCTGTAGTGTATGGGTCCAAGGGCACTCATCAAAGGTTTTGTTTCATGCATATTCTAGCAAACAACTTGAGTATTATGATTGATATGACTCGTGATGAGGATATAGGCAGTCTAACTCTTGGAAGTTATAGTGATCACGATAAGGTTATATACCTTCCAGCACCAATTTCTCCCTCAAAGGTGTAAAGCTTCTGACACATTGCTTAATAAAACAAAAAAAATTGTTTTAGTGACAAAATTAAGTCTCTCAGAAAGTCTTGATCTTGAGATGGTCTATATACTAGCGTTAACTTTTACCAGTAAGATATGGTTGGGCTCTTGTGATCGAATCCGACCTTCCAGATGCTATTATCTGATAAGTTGAAGGAAATGAGTTACCACAAGTTCAGTGACATGCGCCTTTTGACACTGAATAAAGATCAATAAGCACAATAATACTCCACCACATAAGAACATAGCAGGAATGGAGAGTATATACCATTAGCTTTCGATCAAGAAGCTCAGAGACTCCTTTTAAAACATAGGCATCAACTACAAAGATATCTCTATTTTCTGCATTGGAAATGAATCCCATTTTTAGTTCACAACTGAAAAGTGCAGACTTCAAAATACGGAGATGAAGGAGAAGCATGCCTCAGAGTAATAAATTGCAACCTGTAAGTTGTTTCTCTAGCTTGTGGAGGTGCAAAGGCGATATTGTCGAAGACAAAAGCAATAGAGATCCCTTCTGCAAACCTGCGAAGAAGTTACGCATACAGTCTGTAACACAATAATTCTGAGATGAAGTTCATCAACTGTGAGGTAAAGAATCTTCGGGATAACCTTTCACAACACCCTCATCACCGAAAATAACATCTTGTATCTGGTCAGGGTGGGATAGTAAAACCACCACGGCTGCTGCACCTGCTTAATTAAGATCAACAACCGAAAGAGAGAGGAGCGAAGTAAAAATTAGAAGCAAACAGCAAAGTAGATAACATAACACAGAATAGTATCAAAAGTAAACTGAGGCATGCATGTAGAGAGGCGAGTACTAGATGTCAAATACTTGATCAACTGTAAATGAGATGTGCATATCTGAACTTAGTTCCATGTATTTTAGTGTTTGAATTCAGTAAGTACTCAATATGTTACCTTTGCCAGCATCTACAGGGCTGTCACATTTGTGTCCTCCCAATTCAGTGAACTTCTCAACCAATTCTGTACATGTCTATAGAATATGTACAGATAAAAAANAAAAAAAAAAAAAAAAAAAAAAAAAAAAACTTAGCTTTCCTCCTTATATCTTCAATACACAAATTTACAACTTTCCGAAGAAACAACTCTTATTTCTTGTGATCACAAAATTCCGCAATCCCTCACAGAGAAATTATAAGAAATGAAATCAATTTCACGGGTTTCAGTTGAATAAGGGTCATGTTGTGAAGATTGTCGAAATAGAGAGAGAAGTTCAAAAAAAGTAGACGGAGAGAGAAATATGAGATGATTGTAGCTGAATAATTTGAAATTCGATAAAGTTGATATTGGAGAATGTATAGAGTATAAAAGGCGATCCAAATAAGAAGAAGCTGACCTCGAATGCTTGAACATTAAACCCAGAAAGAAGAAGTGAAGAAGCTAATTCGAAGTTGAAAGAATCCAAACCAACAAAGCCAACGACGGCACCATGAGCTCCCATTTTTTTCCGTTTATTCCGATGTAGTGATACAGTCAGTCGGTCAACGAACCGATTTCATACGCATCTCTCTAATTATATTATTTATATACTAGTATATCCGTAGAGAATTTATTTGAGATCAATCTTGCACTTATTATCAGGGTGACGTGGAATTCCACATCCACATCCACACAAAAAAAAAAAATGAGGATAATTTGTATTGTTATTAGGGTAAAGATGATATGAGAACATGGTTGAGTTTTGGACAACCACCTCTAGATTTTGAGTTTCATTAAGTTGTTGTTGTTGTTATTTGGTCAATAAGATAGGATCATGTATGTATTCAATGTCAGAATCATCGTCTCTATTATCTCGAAAATTAGTTGCGCTTATCCCCCTATTTGCAGTAATAAGAAATCTATTTCTCCATATTTCTTTTGATAATTAAAGGTCTATTTCTCCATTTTTAGTTTAGGTTACGTATATAACATATCATCATATGAGTTATTAAATTTCAAAATGAACGGGCACGTAAATTCGTAAATTAATTGGCAATTAACTAGCTAGGTAATAAATGCAAGGGTATTCTGAAATAAATGTAGTGTGCTTAGTCTTAGATCCGATGCGCAAGGACCGGATCAGAAACAAACAGATTACCTCGAAAAAGGAGGCAGAAGCGCGACTTAATTCAATAACAAAAGATATATAATGTGTGTATTATATATAGTAGATATGTGTTAGAGCCAGCTTAATACAAGTAACAAAAGATAGAAAGAAGATAAAATAGTACTAGTTGATAGTTGTAGCAGTAGCAATGGAGGTTGTTAGATTGGGCGTGGCAGTGGTTCTGGTACTTTCTTCGGTTACTCAGTGTAAAGCAGCGGCGGCAACACCGAGTGGAGGAGGAGGAGGAGGAGGAGGAGGAGACGCTCATTCAATGCCGTGTATACAGAAACTGATGCCATGTCAGCCGTATATACGGACGGCGAGTCCGCCACCTCCGCCGTCTTGTTGCATGCCGTTGAAGGAAATCGTTGAGAATGACTTGACGTGTCTCTGCTCCGTCTTCAACAACGTTGATATGCTTAAATCGCTTAACCTCACTAAACAAAACGCTCTTGTCCTCCCTAACGCTTGTGGCGCCAAAGCTGACGTCTCCAAATGCAAAACAACAACCACTCCTGGTGAGTTCATCAACTCATCAAATACGACGCTGCTGTTTTTTATTCATCTCTTATTAATTAGTCTACTCTTATTAATATTCATCTTTGTCTTCACCAAGGTACTACTCCGACGTCACCGGCTAATGAACAATCAGGAAGCGGTTCGAGTGGTGACTCAGCAGCCGCTACTTCGACGGCCAAATCAACAAGCTCAGCTCCGGCCACCAACTTTGTGGGGCTTACCTTTGGCTTTGCATCACCTTTGATCCTCGCAAAACTCTTCTTCTGATCATCTACTATTATCTTTATCTACTCTTTTATTTTAGTTAGCTTTTATTATTTTGTTGGATAATCAATTACAAGATGTTCCTTCACTAACATCATCTATTATACCTATTTCGCTCATCACTGATTCATTATTCATATGTGGTGTTACTATGAACATCAAATAATAGTAATAACTTCCAACAACTCTTTACCAATTTTTTTGTCTGATTAACTCTCCATCCACTTTTAACAGTTGTCTTATTATGATTTTTAATTTTATTAATGAAATTGGTGAAAGGAGATGGATATTATTACTCCATTTAATTAGCTAATCATCTCTTATATAATGAAAGGATAGCAATTTTTACAATTCCCCTTGAAAAGATGTATTAATTACTTGAAATACCATTCGATTTTCTTTAGGGTATTTTGGAGAAATCATCAATATCTTACCGAATTTATTGATAAGATTTAAGTTGATTCTATATTAATTTAGGTTGATTCTATATTAATGATGAATATTATGATCACAAATGGAATTTTGTCTAAAATTTCGGATACAAATTTTAAAAGTTAGATTATTCCGAGAGAGAAATATCATCGTTTACGGAAAGAATAATATTTTTGAAGCAATCAATAAAGATATTAATCCGATATATTCCAAAATTACCATATTATTATTTCCTTCTTATTATTCCTATAATTAATGGTATTTTAAAAATTACCATGTTTATGCTTATATTAAAGACAAAAATATATATAAGCATAAAAATTATTACCGAATTATTCCTATAATTTATTCTGAAATTATTCATTAGTTAATGAGTGTATCGCCAAAATTATTCCTATAATTCCGAAATTATTCATTAGTTTAATTCTGTATTAATTTAGGTTGATTCTTTATTAATGACGAATATTATGATCATAAATTTTGGAATATTATGACTAAAATTTTGGATACAAATTTTAAAATTTAGATTATTCCGAGAGAGAAATATTATTGTTTACGGTAACAATAATATTTTCGAAGCAATTAAGCAAGACATTGATCATAATATTCCAAAATTATCATATTCTTCTTTCCTTCTTATTATTTCTATAATTAATGGAATTATAAAAATTGCCATGTTTATGCTTATATTAAAGACAAAAAAATATATATAAACATAAACACTATTACCAACATTATTCATATAATTAATTCCAAAATTATTCATTAGTTAATAAGTGTATTGCCAAAAATATTCTTATAATTTCAATATTTATTAGTTAATGAGTGTATCGTCAAAATTATTCTGAGATTACGATATTCTTCTCCCCTATAATTAATTCCGAAATTATTCTGAAATTTGTGATCATAATATGAAAATTACCATGTTTATGTTTATGATTGTTTAGGAAGGATCGGATGTATATATATGTTGTNTCAATTTTTTAAGTGATTTACTTTCTCTTATGCACAATAAGTTTTAACATTATGGTTATTTTTAGTATTTTAATCTTTGGAGATTTTCTTATTTTAAAACAACTTCATTATAAAATTCGATATAGTATTCCATATTTTGACTAATCTTTTTATATATTATTTCTATTTTATCATTAGTTATGGTTTTTCGGAATTATATTTTAAATATAATAAGTAATTTTATATTATATATAAATTTAATTTTATAAAATGTTAATAAATAGGAATAAGTACCGAAATTATTCCTATAATTAATTCTGAAATTATTCATTAGTTATTCAATGTATGCTGAAATTATTCCTATATTTCTGAAATTATTCATTAGTTTGATACTGTATAAATTTAGGTCGATTATGTATTAATGATGCATATTATGATCACAAATTTTGTAATATTATGACTAAAATTTCGGATACAAATTTTAAAAAGTAGATTAATCCGAGAGAGAAATACATTGTTTATGGAAAAAATAATATTTTTGCTTCAATCAATCAATACAATATTTGTCATTTTTTTGTATTGTAAAAATTGAAAGAATAATATTTTCGATAAAGGAAAGAATTTTATTTTCGATTCAATCAAGCAAGACATTGATCCGATCTATTCTAAAATTACCATATTTTTCTTTCCTTCTTATTATTTTTATAATTAATGGAATTTTAAAAATTACCATGTTTATGCTTATATCAAAGACAAAAAAAAATATATAAGCATAAACATTATTACCGTAATTATTTCTATAATTAATTCTGAAATATTCATTAGTTAATGAGTGTATCGTCACAATTATTTCAATAATTTCGAAACTATTCATTAGTTATTGAGTGTATCATACAAAATTAGTTGGAAGTAAATTTTCGTATTTAATTCCGATATCACATGAGGTAATTATACAATTTCGTGATATTAACATATGATTCAATATTTATTTGTTCTATTGGCAAGTAGTTTTTCAGTATAAATACGTGAGTCTAGATAACCTCTTCGTTAGTGTTTTTTTTCTAGGTCTAATACACCTTTGGTTGAGATGTCTTTCCTTTTAATCGATTTACCCTTTGATCTTTTGCTTCTAATAGTATCATTTTGTGCTTTATCTTCTATGCATGATTTTCTTAATCTTAGATTGGTTAGCAAACTATTTCGAGTCATTTGTGTCAGTCCTATAGTCTTGAGTTGTCTTACTTTAAAAGAGATAAAATTTGATCCCAACTTCCACTACCCTGTTCAATTCTATCAAAAACTTGAAGAATTACGTCAAATTGGTAATTGTGATGCTCTTTACAAGATTAGAATATATTTTTACTTTTATTTTAATCGTGAAGAAGAAGGACTGGAACTGTTACAAGGTTCTTCAAATAAAGAATTTGATAATGCAAAATATATTTATGATATCATTCTTATGTGCATCGGAGAAGATGTAGGAAAAAAGGAAGAAGATGTTCTACTGTCTACGTTCGTCAAACCTACATTGTCAATGGCGCTAAAAAATCTTGATAACCATTTCAATCGTTTGATGAGATATCTTCATTTCCATGATCTTTTTATTTTTTATAAGTTGATGATATCATATACGAAAAACAAATGATCATATTGTGGGAAAAATCTAAAGAAGAAACATTACATCACGTCTCAACATACTTTTAGAGAAGATGAGAACATTAAAACTTCTATGGTATGTAATGTTTGTTTATGGGAGTGTGAAATGTTTCGTCTTTTTAGTAATAGTTTCTCATTCAACAAATAGTTTGTCGGGAACTAAATCATTTTTTTAATTCATTTTCCATATAATAATTATGTATTTCATTTATTTTTGTTGATTTTAATTATTTAATCTTCTATATAATAAAAAGATAGCAATAGTTTGAAGTGTCCATGAAACCATTTGAAAATTACTTAATAGGCCATTGGTTTTTATTATTTCCGTGGGGATATTTTGGATATATCATCATTATTTTTCGTATTAATTTAGGAGATTATATATTTAATAGAAAATCTTTGTCTAATTTATTATGAAATACGGATTAATAAATAATTAGATATACGGATCTTTGAATTGAATGTCAATTTTTTTGTAAGACATAAATCATGATTTATTTACATTGATTTTGGTCGTATTATCTAATTCTGCCTCTATTATATTTGAATTTGGGTGATATATAGTAATTAATTAGTAATTGATTTTTTTGTTATAAATATATTCGATAAATTATTTTTTTGTCATTTACTTTCCGAATTATATTCGATAAATTTAATAACTAATGTTAATGTTTATACGCTACATTGATTATATGTTGTTAAGTAAGTTATATTAGTATACTAAAATTATATTCCGTGATTTTCTATTATACGTGTAATTGATTACAAATAATTATATATATAGTAATAACGTAACATATAATAATATATTTTCTATATATTAAAAATAATGTAATATATACTAATTAAATCACAGAATATAATATTATTACATATAATAAATTCAGTGAAATCATAATGATAACCTATGTAATTATGATATATATTTGGATGCAATTATGATTATATATATTATTACTATGTATATATGTATCTATTGATTACTAGAGATGCAATTATGTACTATAATTCCTAACACTTATACACATATTAATGATGATATATACTATTACCATATATATTCATCTATGGTTAATGAGCGATGTAATTATGTACCGTAATTACACTCGTATTTAATTTACCGAATATATTTATACCTCTTCTTAGACTATATCTTCTATATATATATATAGTAGATGTGTTGCATTGCTTGCATCAATCGAAAAGAAGAAAAACACAAACTTTGCAAACGTATTCGAAAGAAGGCAAATATCATGGTCCTCATTTCAATTGCGTGTCTTAAACCAGTAAGCTCAAATTAGAGGATAAAAGTCAAGATCATTCGACTCTGGAAGATTTTTACCAAAGAATATGGTCAGACAGTAGAATTAGTTTTGATTGATGAGCAAGTAAGTTTTTAACTATTACTTATTTATATACAAATCCTTTTTGATGGTTTTATTCTATTAAAAATAACTCTTTAAATATAAATTAGGGTTCAAAAATACATGGCACTGTTTAAAAAATCATATTGGAAAATTCGGTCCTCTATTGAGTGAGGGAGATACTAAGATAATTAGTAATTTTCAAGTAAGACCATCCACTGGTAATTACAACACAACTTCGCATAAGTTCAAGATACGTTTTGTCCATACTATGGTAAGGACTATCGATCCTCTGCCAAATAATTTATTTGATTTGGAGTTTGTAGATTACAATGAATTGCTTGCCGAAAACCTAGATGACAATTACCTAATTGGTAAGTTTTCATATTTCATTTCTTTTTTTTCTGATTCTTTAATTTAAATATTCAATAATTGCATATATATCATTTTAAATTAGAGAAAAGAAACCAAAAGACTTAATTAATGTCATATTCATTTAAATATCTATAAATATTTCTCTCCATTAATTAAAAAATATAAATTTTTGAAATATAAAAATCCTTAATAATCGATATTAACATTACCATTAAAATTATTCAATGATTTAAAGCAAATGATTTAGTTTTTTTGGTTGATTCAAATAATATTTAAATTATAAAAATCATATTTGAAGCATATTATATCTAAAGCATAAGATATCAATATGATATTATTTTATTTAATTTTATATTTACTTACCATAAATATATTACTAATACTTAATTTGGAAATTGATATATTCAATGATTAAAAACAAATGATTTTTTTGGCTATATACGAAATCATATTTACATATCATAAATATATCATAATTACGTAACTATGAAATTAATATTTACAATGATTTAAGATATATGATTGCCGTAATTATTTTTGGCTTGATAAAAAAGCAATAAGGGAGTAATAATAATTGATTGTGGTTGATGAATAAACAATTGGTTTAGGTAGGATTATATATAATAATTAAGAATATATGTAATTGATGCTGGACAATTAATGCAATTATATAATTAATGTCATACATTTAATTGATTTTTGCATTATTATATTATCATTATATAACTTTAATTAACAAAAGTTATTAGTAGAACATATATAAATATGTCAAATGAATAATCTATAATATTTGTTTTGATATATATATATATATATATATAAAAACAAAATAATTAAAATATGAAAGTAAAAGTAATTATGAGTTGTTATAGTAATTCGCTATTCTTGAGCTTCAAAGTCTTTGTTGAGCTTCAAGGTCTTTGTTGTGCAAGCTAGATCTTTATGATCATTTGTCAAGTTGTGCGTCTTCATCCTTCTTCTTTGAATGTTGTGTCTCAAAACTTTCCTTACTTAAATCAGCACTTGCTTCTTCAGTACCAATTAATGAATGTGGCTAGTAATTACCAAATATTTTGTCAAACAAAATTTTGAAGGGATACAATATCAACTATGGAATTCATGAGAGACTTTTACAAACTTACCTGCAAAGAATTTGTTTCATTGAGTTTCTTTAGTAGTTCAACCTTGTTCACCATCTGATTAATTTTATATGTCTGATCATGATATTTTGACAGATGTTTCTTCTCTAGACCAACAACAAATATAAAGCTTTTTCTAATCAAGTTAGCAATTGCGTTTGGAACATTTGCAAAGTTCTCAATATACAAAGTCACAAGTTATTATAAGCATTTAGAAATAAGTAATTCTTATACATATATACCACTTATAAAAACATAAATACCTTTCCAACAGTTTCGGCTAATTCTGCTATTGAATGATTTAATGATTTGTTGAGCAATGTAATTAAATATTAAGAATCTCGTTTCTCCAGAATCATCTCAAACTTTCACGAAAATATAATACCTGCAAAACAATACTGAAATTTGAAACTAATATATATTTAAATTGGATGTAGTTAATACGTTATATAAATATGACATACAAAATATTAAGTTATATATACGATATATAATAATATATCAAAATATTAATTTATCATCAAATCATATTAGATATATATATATATATATAAATATGTTAATATATATATATATATATATAAATACGTTTTATTTAATATTATAAATAAATTTATAAATTTATGAAAATGAAGAATAAATCTTACTTGGGTACCACTTTGGTAACATTTTTTTGCATTATACACAATACCAGACTCAATTTTCCAAAATCTCAACAACATCATCATTGTCTCCTTCATTACAATCTATGAAAAATACTTTTTTGTTGCAAGTTTTGCAGCTCAAATAACACCATTCATAATCTATATCAAATATAAAAACTATGCTAACATATGATCCAATCAACAATAAAAGATAAAATGGTTTAGTCATAACATAACTAAGGGTTGGTATATGTATTTACAAAAATTAATTTTAAATGTAAACATATGTTAATAGTTTGTTTGAGTTCCAGGATTGATTTCTTGAGATGACACCTAAAAAAATCTTTTCGAACACATGTAGATGAAAGTTCATCACCATCATTTGTTGGGGGAACAATTAGTTGTAGATCAACATATGGAAGGCTTAATAAAAAAATAAAACCGTCACTTTTCATAAGAGATACATTTAGCATATGTGATATATATATTTTTTCAATTAAAAACTCACTTTAATCGTAATGCCAACACTTTATATATTGTGTCATTATCAATTCATAACAAAATATTTTATTAAATTACGTTTAAGGTGTAGTATTAATACATATTTTGAGTCTTTTAGATCAATATTAAGTTTTTTGGTTTCTTTTCCATTGCTCAATTAATGTCATATTCATTTAAATATCTATAAATATTTCTCTCCATTAATTAAAAAATATAAATTTTTGAAATATTAAAAATCCTTAATAATCGATATTAACATTTTAATTGCATTTCGTAAATGAATAATCAAATATATATATATATATAACTGATTTAAGTTACCTTAAAAATCAATTATTATGAACATAAGTCTAACTAGCAACCTAAATGTGCACGAGTCTAAAAACCTAAATAAACATAGATCTAAAAACCTAAATGAACATGACTCTAAAAACTTAAATGACATGAGTCTAAAGCACTAAATGAATATGAGTCTAAGAACTTAGAGAACACGTATATAAAAGTCTAAATGAACACAAATCTGAAAACTTAAAAATAATATGTGTCTACGAACCTAAATAAATATGAGTAAAAATACCTAAATCACAATATTGCTTGAATATTTGTCATATTCATCTCAAAATATAACAATATATATATATATATACTTAT
Organism: Lepidium aucheri; assembly: GCA_900406435.1. Taxonomy (NCBI): domain Eukaryota; kingdom Viridiplantae; phylum Streptophyta; class Magnoliopsida; order Brassicales; family Brassicaceae; genus Lepidium; species Lepidium aucheri. The sequence goes on along the minus strand of OVBA01001698.1, from coordinate 5,700 downwards.
TTCCTTTAAATTTTGAGTATTTTAGATTTTGTTAGTTCATGTTTATTAAAAATGACATATTTATGGTAAATAAACGAATCTTAATTTTAAAAGTTAAATGAATATGGGTCTAACAACCAAAAGGAACACGGATTAAAAACTTAAATGAACATAGGTCAAAAAATTAAATGAACACGGATATAAACCGAAATGATCATACACAAAATTAAAAACTAAATAACCACATGTCTAATAATCTAAATGAATACGAGTCAAACAAATTATATAATGCATTGAAACCTTACATGGATCCAACAAAAATATTTTGTATACAACATAAATCATCATTATAATTTTATTTTTAGTATATTAAGTATATATAAAGATAATAAACTGCATATACAAATCAAAACATAAAATAAATAGAAGGCAAATAAATATCATACATATATGTGTATATATATATATTAGATAAATATAAATAACTACAAATGTATATATTTATTTGCAGAAAAATTAATCTCGTGCATAGCACGAGATATAATCTAGTATTTCTATATTTGACAATCCCTTATTAATTGATGTCATCTAAGCCTCTAAGGAGTACTAACAAAACCAGACTATCTTATTATACAAAGAAGAGTTTCTCAAAGTTAGTAATTAACAGCATTCTTCCACGTAGCGGATCCTAGATCCAAAATTCTTCTAGATTTATTTATATTTTTTTAAACTAAATAAAAAAATCTTTTAATATATTCTTCAATATTTAGCTTATCCAAATCTAAAAAGAATTTCTAACCTAAAAGAAATCTTAATCTAAAAGAAAATCGGGAATATTAATTGTTAAAAAAGTTAATTTTAACAAAAAATAATTTTTATTACTAATAATTATATAAAGAAAAATATTATATCAAAAAGTTAATTATAAAAAACGAAATATATATATTATATTTTGAATCATATTTAGCTATAAAGAAATTCTAATATAATAATTTTAAAAAAATTATTTCTAACAAAAAATAATTTTCATTAGTAATCTTATTATATAAAAAAATATTATATTAAAAATTATTTATATAAAACAAAAATATATGTGATATTTTGAGATAATATATATTTATAAAAAATCTTAATCCAAATTTCAAGATTTCTCCAATTTTATTTATTTGTTTTCGTTTACATCAAGAGCAATCAAGAAAAACAAACAAAAAAGTAAAAAATGTAAATTTAATGTGTTATTATTTTATTTTACTATTATTAACTTGAAATCTTATCATTTTATAACAAATAAGGTTTCAGAAGTTAGTAATAAACGGATTTTTCATATGTCAAACTCAACCATCCAAAATAGTAGAGTATCATATTATACAGAGTTGGGTTTCAAAACTTAGTAATCAACGAAATTCTTCTACGTTTTGAATATTATTATAACCTATTATATTAAGTTGAATTTCAAAAGTTAGTATCTAAAGAGGTTTTCCACATGTGAGATCTTATTATTAAGCTAGATATCAAAATTTACAAACATATAAATTTTTAATACATTATCTAAAAATATAGGGTTACTTTCAAAAATAACCCATTGACTTAAGTCAATGACAAAAGTAACCCACAAATTTTTTCTCCTAAATTCATTCTAAAATACCTTTACTTCTTTATATATTTTGGAAATGCCATTAACTTTTAGTTTTTTTTTTTATTTTTAAAATTTTATCCCAACATAAAATTACCAAAATAGATATCTAACCTCAACTATTTTCAAAAATGTCATCTTCTTCAATGCTACCAACAACCATTACCAACCAAATCAAACCTTTTAATGCTTATAAACTACCTATTTCGAGCTTTAATTGCTTATAAACAATCTTAAACCACATTATCTTTCATTTTCTCTTCATTTCCATCCATAAATCTCTCAAATTTTCATTCTATCATTTCTTCAACATTGTATTTTGACATTATCTCTCTCCAATATTCCTTAAACGTGTATATCGAAATTATAGGCATCTAAGTAAGGTATATATAACTTCAACTAAAATGTGTGAAATTTTTGGATTTTTTCAAAAAAGTTGCAGAGAGGAGACTTCACGTAAACTTCACGTGAAGTCTCTTAGTCAACCATGAGGTTAGTTTTGCATTTGACTATTTCTGAATCCGTACAGGAGACTTCTCCATGAAGACTCCACATTCTTGTTTGATGAAAATAAAAAATTCTACTGAGACTTCACCTGAAATCTCCTAATAAATGAGTTAGTTTGGGAATTGACTAAAGTTTGATTTTTACGGAGACTTCTCCTGAAGTCTCCTCAAATTGTGGAGACTTCTGAGTGAAGTCTCCGCATCTAAAAGGGTTATTTCTGAAGTTGACCAACCATACGATTATTTGACCTAAAAAATCTAACAACTTCTGAGAAATTGGAGACTTCACGTGAAGTCTCCTCAAACACCGGAGACTTCACGTGAAGTCTCCTTTTTTTAATAATAAAATGGACTCCATGTATGCTTTCCACACAACTAAAATAATAATAATAAATTAACAACTTCCGGAGACTTCATTTGGAGACTTCATTTGGAGACTTTACCTGGAGACTTCACGTGGAGACTTCACCTGGAGACTTTATTTCTTAAAATCAAACTTAGTCAATTGCAAAAGTAACCTCTGTCATATTGAGGAGACTTCACGTGAAGTCTCCAATATTTTGAGAAAAATACTATTTTTAGGAGACTTCACGTGAAGTTTCCTTTTAAAAATATTATTTGTGGGCAATTGCTAATATGACCTTTTAAAAAGGAGACTTCACGTGAAGTCTCCTTCAGAAAAATCAATATTTAGTCAAATGCAAAAATAACCTTAGGAGACTTCATGTGAAGTCTTCTTTTTAGCTTTGGAGACTTCAGGTGAAGTCTCCTCTGACAATCTGGTCACTTCTGATTGAAGTATTTTTTTTGTATGATATATTTGTATATTTACGAAGCTTTTTCCAAATTTTTGATATTAATTTTGTGTTTTGATTATGTTGTGCAGGGCAATGGTTCAGTTACTCGCTTAATGGTGAACCGGAAGTGTATATGGATGGTGGAGATTATAGCATGTATGGGAAATATTATAGCAAGTCTTCTTTTTAGCTTTGGAGACTTCAGGTGAAGTCTCCTCATACAATCTGGAGACTTCACGTGAAGTCTCGTCATTTTTATATCTTAATGATACTTCTACCATTTTTTTGCATTAATATCATTTATATAATGTTTTGTACAAGTTTAACATAATTCTATATTATATTTAATTCTCTGTAAATTTTAAAAGTGATATAGGTAGTTAGCTCATTCAAAGTAGAGTTTAAGTGAAGTCTACTAGTCACAAATAGAATTGTATGAATTTTTCCCTAATAGTTATGGCTGTATGAACTGTGCCAACTTTGTCACAAAGAGACTTGTACAAATAGTTAGGGTTGTATGAATCTTTGTTTTGTACATGATATTATGTGAATAACTTAGGGAATTCTTCCTTGTCCTTGAAAAATTATTTTGGGGTATAACTTAGGGAACTCACTTTAAAAAATTTTATCGAAATTAATAAATGTTTGATATGTTTAAGAACTCCTTTAAACAAAATAACAGAAACTTTTTTTGCTTACATAACAATTCGTTATAATTATGTTACATAATCTATAATAGCCATCAATGGCAATTCCACACTTATCTACAATGTAATATTTACAATTTGTTGACAAAAAATTATCTACAATATGTTCTCTTTGCTGGCCACCCGATTTCCTAGCTGTATTGGTTCCCTTATTAAAGCAAGAAGAAGATAGTGGAATCAAGATCAATAACCACCATCAGTTTTTAAGAGAAAGGAGTCTCCTTCAGAAGTCTCCTTGAGAAGTCTCCTTGAGAAGTCTCCCTGAGAAGTCTCCCTGAGAAGTCTCCTTGAGAAGTCTGCTTGAGAAGTCTCCTTCAGAAGTCTCTTTTAGAAGTCTCCTTCAAATGTGTCCTTCAAAAAACTCCACCAGAAGACTCCACCAGGAGACTCCACAAGGAGACTTCACCAGGAGACTCCACCAAGAGACTCCACCAGGAGACTCCACCAGAAGACTCCACCAGAAGACTCCACCAGAAGACTCCACCAGAAGTCTCCACCAGAAGTCTCCACCAGAAGTCTCCACCAAACATCAAAAGACGACAACCTGAAACAAATCATATCAAAAAGATTCCATCTTTAACTAGATTATACCAAAAAACCTAGAATTTTTCACAAGATCGTATTTCAAAATAAATCTATAACTAGAAAACACAAAGAAATATCAAATTTGCTCATACAATCATTATGAATGAAATCTTTCACAAGAAAATTAAAAGAAAAATCTTTCAATAGCAAACTAAAAAAAAATATTTCACAAGAAAAGTTATATAAGAAAAACAAGAAAAATTCTTTAAAAAAGAGATATTTCACATCATATTCATTAAAAATGTAATCTTTAACTAAATTCTAAAAAAATCAAATTTTTCACAATGTCTCATTTCAAAAACAAATCTTGAACTAGAAAGCACAAAAAAAATCAAACTTTCACATAACATTCTTTAAAAGTAAATTCTTTCACAAGAAAATTCAAAAATTTAGATCTTTCACAAAAGATTCATTAAAAATGCAATTTCTGACTACAAAAATATTTTAAAAAACCGAAAATTTTACAAAATCTCCTTTTAAATTGGATCTTTAAAACAAATCTACCTTTTTGAAGACATGATGAATGTTGGTCATAGACAAGAGGCTTTGGTGGTTGGAAACTTCCCATGAAACATGCAAAAAAAGGCAAAAAATTGTGACAAAATAGTGAAAAAATCTTAGATCTTGAAAGAGGAGAGAAGAGTAAACTTACATGTTGGATGGAAAGATATACATGAAGAAGAGAAAAGAAGAATAAGAGGAGATGAGAGAGAAAAAGAGATAAAAAGTGGCTAGGTTTTTTGCTTCTTTTAAAATTCGTATTTATATGTAGGTTAACTTCCTGGTTCAATTGTTGGTTAATTTTGGTTTAGCACAATCGAATTTAATTTTCGGAGGAGAAGACTTCACTGTGAAGTCTTCTACTACAGGGGACTTCACTGTGAAGTTTCCACTATACCCTAAACCCTAAACCATAAATTTTAAACTGTAAATTTACTTTATTAATAAACATTTTATTTTAATTTTAATCTTTTGAATATATGCACAACCTAACTCTTTTGAATATATGCACAATCTAATAAAATTTACAAATCTCGGATGAATTTAAAATTTTCATTTAACCCCCAAAAATAAAATTTTTATTTTTATGATGATTTTACAACTTTCATTTTGGTCTATTTTTATTTTCTAAATTTCTTTTATGCTATTTTTAAAATCCAACCCTAAGAGTAGGAGATTTCATGTGAAGTCTCTACAAAACCCTAAACCCTAAACTCAAAATTCTAAACCGTAATGCAAATTTTATTTTATAATGCACAAATGTTAGACCGCAAACTTATAATTTCAAAATATATGCAAANTTCCAAATATAAAATCCACAAAATACCACATGTTTATCATATCTTATTACCCTAAACCCTAAACCATGACATAGTTTGTTTAGGAACTTTGTAATTTGATCTTCATTGATCTTATTTCACCATGTTTTATCGAAATTTTATATTTCATGCTTGATATTTGTTTGTTATTATATTTTGTAATATAACTTATAA
>OVBA01001697.1:384-40927 GCA_900406435.1 Lepidium aucheri | reverse complement strand
TGATTAATATATAAATGTAGTAAAATTTTTTATTTAATTTTTTAAATGAAATTTGCATATTATTTGCTAAATAAATATCAGTATTTCCTAACTTAGATTAACATAAAAGTTTTAAAATTTTTATGAATATATAAAAAAAATTATATAAAAATAACTTTTTTTTAATAAAAAAAGAGTTGTTGGTCGCTGCGACTGCAAAACGAACAACATAGCGATTGGTCGCAGCGACCAGTCGCAACGACTAACAAACGAACATAAAACTAATTTTTTGATCGCGATCGCTGGTCGTGATTGCTGATCACGGTCGCTAGCAACCACAGAACGAACAGGGTCATTATATGTTTTTCTCTCATTATCACATGTCGATGGTCCCGTGAGAAAAAGTGCTTCTTCTTGATTAGTTGATAAATTCTCCATTTTCTCTCAAGTAAATACCTCATTTTTTCACTAATCGATTTCATAGTATCGATTGTTCAGGAAAAGATTTAATTTTTGGGTCTGGATATCGGTTTATTAAAACAGATTTGTTTATGTTTGAGTAAAATTAGGTTCCCAATTAAGTTAATCGCGGTTCACTAATCGCATAAATCGGTTTACTAAATGCAATAACTGATTTACTTTAAGATGTGGAATTATGATGATTTCATGAATTTGGGATGTAAAACAAAGAGCAAAATGAGTTTAGGATGTATAACGAAGAGTTTTAAAGTATATAGTGATTCTGTTTGAATGACTACAGTATAAGAGGAAATGTAAAACCAGCCCAAATAAAAACGGACAAGAAAATATAATTGATTTTCCTATATTTTAGCTTATAAACGTTATGGTTTTATAAAATTTACGGTATTGTGAAATTTTTTCACTTATATTGTGAAAAACCATATCGTCTACAAGCTAAGATATAGTAAACATCACAATTAATTGCAACTAAAAGCTGTTAATTTAAATTTTATAATATACTATATATGAATCCGTGCGATGTACAGAAAGATTAATATTTTATGGTAAATATAGATATTTAAAACAGAAAAGTATTTCAAAATACTACTAAACTTTGGATCATTAGACTTTATATGTGAAAGATTCTTGTTGATTACTAATTTTTGAAACATAATTTTATATAATACGGTTATGGTTTTTTGTAAGGATTATGAAAATATTTACAATTCTATATGTAAAATTCATTTTAATAAAATTATGTGTGGATTATAAATAAGTATAAAATATTTAGTGACAATAACCAATATTCTAAAACTTGTATTTAATATATAAATTTTATTCTTTTAAAAATATAGAAATACGGTATAAATTTGTTTTCAAAATATTTTATTTTATTTTTCTAAAATACCTAAATACAGAAAACATTTGGTCGTTAGTTCTAACACATATAACAATCACTATTTTGTTCATAATACTTACATTGAATGATAATAAATCATATTCATTATTAATAGTAAATAAAATAGTGATATATTTAATTTTAAATAAATAGAGGAATTACTAAAAATGCCCTTTTTGAAATGTCATTTCTTAAAACATACCCCCTAATGATAATTTCTATCTCCCAATTTTCAAAGGAAATGGTAGATTTTAAAAAAAAATACATGCCAATATAGATATTTTTGAAAATCCCCCAATTAATTATTTACCTTTTTTGTTTGTTTATCTTGATTTCCTTGGATGAGCTGAACTTACATAATTAATAATGTAAAAAGTCTTTTTGATATAAGGAGCAGTGAAACTTTTTTTGTAAAAGTTTGAAATATCTAAAAAAATATAGAAAGTTCCATAAAATTATAAGTCTAATTGTTTATAAATATATATATATATATATAGAAATTAGTATTCAAAAATTTATTTTGGGATTATGATCTTTTATATTAAAAATATATACATATACATATATAGATAAATATTTAGTAATTGAGAGATATATAGACAATTATCCTCTATTAAAATTTATAAAAATATTTGCATTTTTTTAAAATTCGTTTTTTATTTATATTTTTTAAAATATTAAGAGTTACCATGTACTCAGATTTTTATTTATTTCATAATTAGTTAGAGATTAATATTTATACTTATTTTATTTTACAGTGTTAGTATTATGAATAAGGTTATATATTTCTTAATAAATGTAAATATATTTTAAAATATATTTTATTTTTCTTATGAATATATAACTAAGATAAATTCTTAATGTTTGGATATGACATGTTATTTTTTTTAGTAATTAATTTTGAGAAACCATATTTTGTATAATTATAAATATATTTAAATCTTTTTTTTGTAAATTCGTTTTCTTGAATATATTTATATAAATATCAATAATTATTTGCTAATAATTTTTTTTATTATAATTAGTAAGAGATAAAGATTTATTTTTACTTTTATTTTACAATTCTTTTTGTATTAGGATTGTGAATAAAGACAAATATTTATGGATAGAGATAAATATCATTCAGGAATATATTTTATTTAATTTTTTGATATGTAAATACAGAAAATTTTCTGATCGTTGGATTTGAAATGTGGAAGAATTTTGTTAATTACTAACTTTGAAAAATATTACTTAATATAATAAGAGTTTTTTGTAAATTTGTTTTCTTGAATATATTTATTTAAATACCAACAATTATATTCTAATAAGATTTATTTTTTTATTATAATTAGCAAGAGATAAATATTCTATTTATTTTTGTTTTACAATTCGTTTTTGTATTAGGGTTGTAAGTAAATATAAATATTTCTAGATAGAGATAAATATTTTTAAGAATATATTTTATAACTGTTTTTGATATATAAATACAGAAAATTTTTTGGTAGTTGGATTTGACACTTGGAAGAATCTTATTAATTACTAATTTTGAGAAACTCTACTTTATATATTAAGATTTATATAACAAGATTTTTGTATCAGGGTTGTGAATAAATATAAATATTTCTAGATAGAGATAAATATTTTTAAGAATATATTTAATATTATTTTTTGATATATAAATACAGAAAATTTTCTAGCCGTTAGATTTGATACGTAGAAAAATCTTGTTGATTACTAACTTTGAGAAACTCTACTTTATATAATAAGATATAATAAGATGTGAAAATATTACATATAATCATTGATTGCATATTTTTTGTAAATCAACACTACTGTATCATGTTCTTTTGTTGTGGAAGAGAGGAAATCTTCTCAAATTTATTCATACTTTTAAAAATAAAAAACAAATCAGGTGTGTAGTACCAATCTCATGCATATCATTTGAAAAAATCAAAGAAAAATCATGAAGAATTAACTCAAAAAACGATACCCTAACAACAAAGTAAATGCATAGTTTGCCAACCATCCACCATACAACTTGCTTCCCTACACATATAAGATATATGAACTATACAGTCTTTAGTAAAGCCATGGAACATGCATACCAGAAAGAATAAGGGATGTAAATAAAAAATATCTATTGTAAGAGAATCCACTACCAACTCTGAATCAATCTCAATCTCCAACCAACGAACACAATGCTCCCACGCTAACAAAGACCATAATATGCACCCCAGAATTCGGCCATTGGCGATGAACAAAGACCAATATGCAAGCTAAAACCCCCAATCCAGGAACCGTGATTATCTTTGAGCTAAAACTCCACTTACTGTTGCCATACTTGGATTTCTCCGAGATATGCCATTTGTATTAATTTTGTAGTGGCCCAACGAAGGCATAACAAGCTATAAAACAGCTAATACGATTTCCTGAAGTTTGTTTCACAATCATTTTCTCGTGAGCAAGAGCTACCTCCTTCCCCCAGTCATATACAAACTTGACCCAATCTCAACAACGTCCTATAGAACCAAAAATATTACCACAACTTGATTTCCAATTCTACCAATCAGTTACCGCAAATAATATCAATCTCTTGATCCCAAACACGTCACACGGTGAACCCAAGTTCAAGTAATGCCATTCAAAAAGCGACAACAAGAAAAATACACCACGGTAATTAGATGGGACAATCCTTTGCCAGATCCATGAAGACGCTTGAAAATCTCTTTGTGGTCTTTTGAAGGGAATAGAGGTTCACATGTGGATTAAAGTTTTTGGTCTGATAAGTTGCTTGTTTAAAGTGAGAAATTCCTTGTGTTTGAACCTTTCTTCCTTCTCAGATCTATTTGTTTGCTTGGGGGCAAGCAAAGTCTAACTTTGGGGGAGTTGATATATATGCATTTTATCTAATTTTAGGAGTATGTCATTACCCATTTTGCATACATTTAAGTTATGTTTGTCTTTTAGCTTCAGTTTGTATAGTTTGCGTTTGCATTGCATGCATTGTGTGTTTGGAGTTGTTATCAGGAGTTCTTGGACAGATTGGAGACTAATTTGCTAAAAAGGTGAAAGAGGCTCAACATGATTGGACCAGAAGATACAATTTGCAGCTAAATAAGGAATGAGGACGGATGAATTAGCCAACTCGATGAGCCAGCTCGACCACCACGGTCGAGTTGGCAGCCAAATCATGCGTTTACTCCAGCTCGACCACTCAGCTCAAGCCACGTTGTCAAGTTGATCCCTGATGTTTTTGTATGCAAGTGTGTTTCACATATCATTCATGTCTTCGGACCATGTACCACTTTTTGTCCAGTTATGTCTGCTAGTGAAGAGTAATCTGCAACATCTTCCTTTTCGGTTTAAGGGGCGTGGCTTCAACATGGTGGCTTTAAAGAGCTTTTGGCAGCTTCTTGGCTGAAGGATTTGAGTACACCGTTAGCCTTACGTTTGCTTTAGGGAATCTTGAAACGATGGAATCATGAGATCTTTGGTGATATTCAACGCTGCAATGAACATTTGATGGTTAATATCAAGGTAATTCAGGAACACATAGAGGATTAACCCAATGATAATTTGATTGTGGAGGAGGATAATCTTCTAAGAAATGTTATGGTTCCAGAAATCCACAGAAAGGTGGATAACTCATGGAGATAGGAACTCGAGTTTTTTTCATGCGACAACGATTGTTTGAAGGAGACATAATCGCATTGTGATGCTGAAAGATAGTTTAGGCAATTGGATCTCTGATAATTCGGAACTTGAGAAGCACAATATGCCCTTTGGATTATCACAACTCTTTGTATGCACTAGAAATACCAAATGCTAGTGTTCCGAGGCTACAAGTTTCAAGCATCCCTTTGATATCTTGCAGTGAATTGGATGATTTGATGGGACCATTTACACCTAGTGAGATTGAGAACTTGATTAGAAAGATGGGTAAATAAAAGGCCCTTGGACCTGATGGTTTTGAACTTTTCTTTTATTATGAATGTTAGACTGAAGTTGGTCCCTCATTATCTAAGTTTTTTTGGACATTTTTACCACAAATGTGTTATCTGAAGGTACGAATGACATTTTTGTGGTGCTTATTGGGAAGGTGTTGAAACCGAGTTTATCTCTTAGTTCCACCCAATTATCATTTGCAATGTCTTGTTCAAAACTATTACAAAGACTTTGATAGGTCGCTTGAAATGATTAATGCCAAAACTAGTAGGTCATGCGCATGCTAGTTTTATTCTTGGACGATTACGTGTGGACAAAATTGTTGTTGTCCAGGAAGTAGTACAATATATGAGAAGGAAGAAAGCTAAACGAGGATGGATGCTATTGAAGCTGGATTTAGAGAAGGTGTATGATAGAATCCATTGGGATTATCTCGAGGATACTCTTAGGACAGTTCATCTACCAGAGAGTTGTGTTGGATGGATTATGCAATGTGTTGCAAATCCTCTATGAGTATACTATAGAATGGTGATCCTACTGAGTCTTTCAAACCGCAAAAGGGGCTTAGACAAGGTGACCCTCTCTCTCCCCATCTTTTTTGTCTTGTGCATTGAACATCTTTGCCACCTTATAGAGCACACAATAACAGACAAAAGTTGGAGACCGATAAGGTTGTCTCAAGGTGGACTGCAACTCTCCAATATTTTTTTGCTGATGACTTGATCCTTATTGTTGTGGCTTCAGTGTCTTTTTTTAAGGTGATTCGTGGGGTTTTGGATCTTTTTTTTGTAAAGCTTCAGAGCAGAAAGTGAGTTTGGAGAAATCAAAAATCTTCTTCTCTAGTAATCTCTCGTGATCTAGGTCAGTAATTCAGTCAAGAGAGTGGTATTCAGGCAACATGTGATTTGGGTAAACATCTTGCTTTGCTAGTGTTACATAAAGTGGTAAATAAGGACACTTTTAGTGATGTGTTGCAAGGGCACAAGCAAGGCTAGCTGCTGGAAGGGATGCCTCCTTAGCTTTGTTGGGAGGATGACTTTAACTAAATTTGTTTTGGCATCTCTACCAGTTCATACGATGAGCTCAATCTGTTTTTCCAATTTACTGTGGACACTTTCGATAAAACTGTGACATCCTTTCTCTGGGGTAGTGAAGCGGGACAGAGAAAACAACATATTATGGCTTGGAACAAAGTTTGCTATTATCGAAGAATAAAAGTGGTTTGGAAACCCGTAAAGTCGGAGAAATGAACAAAGCTTTGATAGCTAAATGGGTTGGAGACTTTTAAATAGAAGTGGCGGTCTGTGGGAGGAAGTCTTACAGAACAAGTATGGCATTAAGGATATTTATGATCTGTCATGGCTTATATCAAAAGTTACACGGTCTCCTACTTGGAGAAGTGTGGTTTTGGGAACCAAAGATGTGATTTTATCGGATGTGAGATGGGTTATTAGGGATGGGCGAGAAGTGAAATTATGGAGTGATACCTGAGTTTTGAATTCTCCACTCCTTAATTTCGCTTCGCAAGTGTTGCTTTTCACCGAGCTTTCTAAGTCATCATGTGTGTTGTGGGACAAAGGATTGGGATGGTGCTGTGATTGATCTTTATCTTCCCATATAGGTAAGTTTTCAACTACTTTCAATGGTTGTTGATAAAATCATTGGCTCTCAGGATAAACTAGCATGGGAGTTCTCTGATAACGGCTTTTTAGTGTAAAGTCTGCATACACATTGTTGACTAAGAGTGAAGTGTTGCTAGAAAACATGGGACCATTTTATTCTTGTATGTGGTGTGTTTTAGCTCTAGACAGAATTCGAAGCTTTCTTTGGCTAGTGGAAAATCTAGCTATTATGACGAATGGGGAGAGGATGAGAAGACATGTGAGTACATCCTCAATTAGTCAAGTTTATAATGGGGCAGTTGAATCAATTTTACACATCCTAGTTGAGCGCTTTGTCCCCAAGAGACAACGGGAACAACCTCAGCTTAAAGGCATCCTCACTGACTCCACTAATCTTAGTTAGGATGTAGAGCCTTTCATACTCACCTAGATGATCAAGAGGATCCTCTCCTGGCAGTCCATGAAACTTGTGGTTCTGGATCATGGATATGAGACTGCTCTTGATCTCGAAATTGTTTAGAATAGCAGGAGGAACAATTCCATGGCGTCTAGTGTATGTACTAGGTGCATCCCCAGTGCTGATTGTTCGGGCCTTGTCGTATTAGGCTCTTTATTTTGAACCACTCATGTGCTTGATCCTTCAGGTGAAGTCTTTTCTACTGAATGTTTGTGTTCATTGTGATGACTATTTCTCTGCTCTCTCAACTCGCGTGGTAGTTAATCTATGTTTTCGAGAAGAGGGAGAAGATTCTGGCTCCTTGGGAGTGTCTGCATACCATGGGCAGTATCACCCTGAAATATAATGGCAAAGCAAACCATAGTTAACGAGGAATGGAAAAATGAACTTGATCTCAGAAAGTCTAAAATCCTAAATGTAGCTAACAAACATCCAGTCGGCAATGACTCTGATTTGGTAATAGGATTTTACCCTATTTGTCAGATCATATTATACTAAGATGCTGATGTAGTATAATAGGTGTGAATCCAAGTAGAAGTGTTATAAGCAATCAGAATATGATAGACTACTCTAATTCAAGCCAAATTTATTCAATGGTTTTGTTATCTATCAACCTAAATGAGTAATTTAAACAACAAAAAATAAAAATATAAAGAAACCAAGAAACCAGATATTTATTTAAGAAATTAAAAGCAACAGAGTATAATGCAGAAAAATCACAGTGCAGTGAAAATAGAAAAGCAAGCAGTGCAAGGAACTAAGCAGCAGATGAGAAAGAGGAGTTCTTGAGAAGTGGAGATCATGGACCAACACTTCACTTAAATCTACTAAATCACTTAATAAAACTCAACCAGAGTGGATCTCTATACTATTAGTTCGCAACTATTGAATCCACTCTCGTGGAAAACAATCTCAGAAAAGCTATCAACAGACCTTATCATCATAAGTGTTTAACAACCTAACTGGCATGAAGCAACAACTAAATCAAGCCTAATAAACACCTTAGACATTCAATATCTTGAGCTAAGAATGTAAATCACTAAGATAGTTAAATCATCAAATCTGTTACGGGTGCTAGAATGTCTAGGAACAAATTTTAATTAATCAGAATGAAATAAGCATTAACAACACCAAAACATGATAGATCTAAACTATCCTTCTCGTAAGCGACCTAGAAGACTTAAGATCCACGTTGATCTAATCCATTCCCTCAAGAATCAAAGCAAAAATCAAAGTGAATGTCATAATCATAAAACTCAGAGTAAAATAAACTTAAATGAAATTAAACTGAAATTGTATAACCAACATAAAACAAAAGTGGAATTTTGTTCCGGAATTACAAAAAAATGCTCAAGGTTCTTGCACTAAGTGGTAAAACTAAGATAAATGTTTTCGTGACACAAAAGGGTATTTATACTCATCCCCAAAAACCTAAAATGACTTCACCCAACTAGCGCGACCCATTAGCATTTTGAGTGGTGAGTTTGGATTCAATTTGGCCCAAAAGCTAAAGTGGCCCATCGAGTGTGCTGGTAGTGGAATCCACTTAAACCAAAGACTCGAGTGAAAAGGTGGGCTCGACAATGATCTCGAGTGAAGTGTAGGCTCAGCAGTGATCCCGAGTGTGGTGAAGGCTCGACAGTGGTCTCGATTGTGGTTTAGGCTCGACTGCTGTTACGAGTGTTTCCCCTTTAGATGCATCCAAGCTTATCATCCGGTTCTAAAATCTTCACAACGTTCAGGATGCTTCAATTGTGCTCTCCAAGTACCTGAAAACTCCTTCAATGAAACATGCGTGCCATGCAAATGCAAAGTGTGCTAATAAAGCTATTGAGACTCTAAATCATACGCAAATGCTATGAAATATATGCAAAATGAACTAAAAGAGACACCTAAAACATGCTAAAATGCATAATATCATCTCTGCATGAATAAGCAACTCACGTCCACTTCTTATAGTAATGGTTAGCATGGTATTCCTTGGGGTTTTGAACAGTTTTTCTAGGAAGTTGCCCAGTTGTCTTCATAGTAAATGAAGAGGCTTGTTGGCTATCTACATACGTAAGTCTTGCATTCAATGTCTCAAATTTGCAATTGAGATCATTGTGAGAAGAATCTATCTTGGTGTGCACCTCAGCAAACTTCTTTGTCATCTCAGTAATTGTAGCAGTTTGACCTTTGAGAATCTGTTGGAGCAAATCCATAACTTCTGGAGCTTGTTGAGGAGGCGGTTGAGATGGTGCTTTGTACACAGGTGGTACGGTTTGAACTAGCTGAAAACTCTGGTGATATTGTTGCTTAGGCACATAGGCTTTGGTCTGAACTGGTTGGGGTTGTGGTGGGTAAACTTGGTCATGAGGGTTAGTAACATTAGTGTTCCTGTAGGAGAAGTTTGGGTTATGCTTGTAGTTATTATATTGCTTGTAACCTCCCCCTTCATTCTGCACAAAACTAACCTCTTCAACCTGATCATCCTCCTCTTCCTGAACATGTTCTTCTTCATACACGAGGTTTACTTGTTTCTAATGTACCAACAACATCTTATCCAACTTCTCATTCCAAGCCTTGATCTCTTTCCTACTGACCGAATCTAAATCAACCACACCTCTCACACTTCTGTCATTGTCCTCTCCATATTGTCCATCAGCTTGTGTAAGGTTTTCTACCAAATCTCAGCCATCATCAACATCTTTGTTCAAGAAATTACCATTGTTAGTTGTATCCAAGAGCATGCTATACTTGGGAAGAATACCTTTGTAGAGTGTGTTAAGCAATGATTCCATAGTAAATCCATGATGAGGACACTGAGATTGGTAAGTCTTGAAACGCTCACAAGCTTTAGAGAATGACTCTCAATTGTTTTGAACAAAACAAGGGATGGTGTTGCTGAGCTTTGTAGTTATGGAATTGGAGAAGAACTTAGAAAGAAAAGCCTTCTTGCACTCATCCCATGAAGTAATGGTTCCCTAAGGCAAATGCTTCTCCCAGTTGTGTACCTTATCCCAAAGAGAGAATGTGAACAACCTTAGCTTGAAAGCATCTTCACTAATCCCATTGTTCTTAGTCAATCCACATAATCTTTTGAACTCATCAAGGTGATCCAGAGGATCCTCAGAAGGCAGTCCATGAAACTTATTTCCTTGGATCATGGAGATGAGACCACTCTTGATCTCAAAGTTCTTGTTGTGAATGACAAGAGGTACAATCCCATGTCGTTGGGTGTGATTGCTTGATGCATATCCTGCTCCATTTGTTCTTGGCCTCCTCTGATGAGGCCCACACACATTTGGTATATCTATGTTTGATCCTTGTGGGGGATCCATTCATACTGAATGGTCTTGTTCACTGTGGAGGCAGCTTCTTTGTTTTCTCAACTCACGTGGAAGCTGGTCAATGTTGTCAAGAAAATGGAAAAGGTTTTGAACGCCTTTGGAACGAGTCTACATACAACAATAGCGCTCAACTCGATCCTACGCTCGAGTCAGTATGTCGAGCCGAGGTGTTGAGCTGTGAAATTTCCTGAAATAGAACGACAAAGGCATAACCACAACTAAGTAGGCAAAGTGGAATGAAAAAACGAACTTGATCTCAGAAAATCTAAAATCCTAAATGTAGCAGTGAAAACACCTAACTGAAAACGGCGCAAAACTGATATTAGGATTTTACTCGGTAGCAATTCCTAATATACTATAATATCAATGTAGTACAATAGGTTATCAATCCAAATGGGTGACATGCTAACAATCAATATATTCAACTAACTCAAGCCAATCTGATGTAGTAATTTTTTTTCTATCAACCTAATGAAAAAGTAATTAATTGAAAGAGACAGTAACAAAACAAACAAAACTAAGGTCACAAAATTCTCAAAAAATAAAAGCAATTACAGAAAAAAACACAGATAATTTCAACTCAACAATAATCAGACCATACTCTCATAGGAAAAATATAACCTAACATGTATTAAGAAACAACTCATCCAAGTCAATAAACACCCTAAAAAGTCAATCCCTTGAGTTAAAAATGTAAATCTCTGAAATTAGCTGGTTCAAAATTTTCATCAAAAACCTTGTGGATGCGGAGATTTCTAGAATATAATCTCAATTGATCAGAGAGAAATTAGCATTAAGCTCACTAAGTCAGCAAAGTTCTATTCAAATCTAACATTATGCAGCCTAAAAACCTGAGCTCCAAACTAATACAACCCATTCTCTCAAGAATCCTAGAAAAGCTACTCAAAAATCATGAAGAATATCAAAAAGCCAGCAAACAAAATAAATAGCATAACCAGAAAGTTAAGAAAAAGATGAATAAGATTAAACTTCAAAAATAGAAATTTCATTAAAAATAAATAAGGAAAAAGTTTTGATCTAGAATTACAAAGATGAGAATGTTATAAGTGTTCATTTACCAAAGAGGAAATAAAATGTTGATAAGAGTTTCAAATTATATAGTAAGAGTATTTATATCCTTAACAATCTAATCCTAAGAAGTCAAATAAAGAAAATCAACAAAAACATCCGGGAGTGTCTGACTCGACCACGTGGGTCGAACTGAGTGGTCGAGCTAGAGTAAAATGCATAATCTGGCTACCAACTCAACAGTGGTGGTTGAGCTGGCTCATTGAGTTTGCTAATTCATCCGTCCTCATTCCCTATTTAGCTCTAAATTGTATCTTCTAGTCCAATCCCGTTGAGCCTCTTTCACCTCTTGAATGCATTAGTTTCCAATGTGTCCAAAAACTCCCGATAACAGCTCCAAACACATGATGCATGCAATGCAAACTATACAAAGTGAAGCTAAATAAATCTAAAATGATGCAAACATAACTTAAATCTATGCAAAATAGGTAATGACATACTCCTAAAACTAGGTAAAATACATACATATCAATCAGTCTTATGGGATCCTCAGGATATGGGAAAGATGTTGTCATGGGAAAAAAAAGTTCGAGGTATGGGGTCTAGAAGTAGGCTACATTCAGAGGAGATAAATTGATAGGACTTTCGTGGGTGAGAGGTTAAGAGTGGATTTTCCTCATGTAGTCGATGGTGATACAATTGATTCCGATGTTGTGGTGGTTATGAATAAACTATGGAGAAATTGTATTTTGGCAAATGTATTAAGGAGAAATGTTCCACTGATGTCTTTGAAAATGAAGCTTATGGAGTTATGGAAACTGAAAGGTGAGATGAATGTTATTGATCTACCAAGATCCTTCTTTATTATTCATTTTGAGAATGAGAAAGAATACATGGGAGCCCTCTCTAGTGGCCCATGGAGAGTTTTTGGAAATTGTCTTATGTCTCAGGCCTAGTTTCCATATTTTAATCCCAAGCACCACGAGATAGCTCTTAGGTGGAATTTATGGTCACTTTGTCCATGGTTGCTTTCGTAAGATATTGGGGCGTGTGAGTGCTTTTGGGGCAAGTGATTCCTCACAGGTGAAGGATGTTGGAGATCAAGAGAATTATGTTAGAAGGCATGTCATAGGAGGTGGTGTGAGTGGTAATATAATTTATCTCGTTAATTAAGAATCTTAATGTCGTGGTACCACCTTCTGGAGTAGTTCCAAATTTTGGACCAAACGTGGCTGTTAACTCTTTGAGTGTTATCCAGGGAAGCTCTAAAGTTGAATTAGCAAAGTTTGGGACTGGTGTTACGAAGATGGTGAAAATCCTACTTTTCAATAGTTTGGTGTGGCTACGGTAGAGGAAAAGGGAAGTGTGGTGGAAAATAATGGAGATAATTTGTTGAATAGTAAAGGAATGGAATTGGACACAGTAGGTTTTGTTACTAAAGTTAGTAAAGCGGGATCAAAGTCTAGTTGTGCTTTGGCAGAAATCTCAAATAAGCAGAATGTAGAATTGGTTCCGATTGCTAATCGTTTAGCAAATTGAGTACAAATCGTATTGTCGAGGAGCTTTGTTCAACTCAGGTTTCAGAAAGTGAAAAAAAGGAGAATGAGATGATTATTTTATTTTTAGTGAAAAATACGTTAACTGCAATTGCAACTACAAATTCGAGTTGTAGACTTGGGGATGTGAGTCGAGGGAGGTCGAAAGAGGGTGTGAAGGAGAAGAAATCGAGTACTTTTAAGGCTGGAGAGTTAAATGGCCCTAAGAGCAAGGTGTTTAAGCAAACTAGACCAGCCCTGGTCTTGTATTTTGACTTGTTGGTCAGAAGTTGAGTGTTGTGTCGATGGGTAAGAAAATGTGTTTGGGTGAAGATACTATAAGCCGGACGAATAGCTTTTTTTTTGGTATCCAGATTGAGTTACTATTAATCAAGGAAGAGAAATTAGAAGATATTGTGGTGTAAAGTGTGAAGGATACTGGAGATGGAGTAAGTACATTGCATGAAACTCAGCGTGATGAAGATGACCATGTGCAAACACCGCCTGGATAAGATATGGTGGAGTCAATGCAAGGGTAATGTCTTGCCTCAATAGTTCTACAAGGCTGTTTTGTATTTATGAGGATGAATATCATGCTATGGAATTGTTGGGTGGGGGGGGGCGAATAAACCCAACTTTAGATGTTCGATTAGATATGTTCTAAAGAAGTTTCAAGTGGATATGTTGGCAGTCTTTGAAACTAACGTTGGGGGAGATAGCGAGAGATATTTGCCAGGGATTGGGTTTTGATAACTCTTTTCGTGTAGACTATGTGGGTTAGAGTGGAAGATTATGGATGCTATGGCAAAAAAGTATTGGTGTAGTGAACATTCAGGTGTCCTCAAATCATTTTATCCATGCTAAGGTAACTACGAATTCTGAAACTCTTCATGTTGTGTTGGTTTATGCGACTCCCTCGGTTACTTGGAGAAGTGGTCTATGGAGCAAATTAAATCAGGTTGTGACATCAGTGAATGAACCTTGGTATGGATTTCAATATTATTGTACTCTTGATGAGAGGATGGGGAAATGGGAGATTCTTTTTAGATTCCCTAGCTTTTGCATATTAGATCAACAACTCTTCTTGATAGATTTGGCGTTCAAAGGTAGCAAATTTATGAGGAAGAAAAGGTAGGATGCACGTAATTTTGTAGCAAAACGGCTGGATAGAATTCTATGTTTCCCACGGTTACACTCCCTTGGCGCACTTTCATCCAAGCTTAGCATTCAATCTTAAAATCTCTAATTCCTAAGTTGGTCACTAGGACAACAAATCTAATCCCTTATTTATAGTGGTGAGGGCCTCAAGAGGGATTACAAATCAATAATTGTGTGATTCAATTTCTGTGAAACTTAACAAAATTTTATTTCAACTTTCGAGTGGCTCCCTCTCTTATTTATTTCAACATTCTGTATCTATTTCTTTCTTTTCTTTTTTTTTTCTTTTTAGCTCTCTAGAATTAGTTTAAACAAGCGTGAGAGACTACGAGTTTATGCACTCTCCCAGGTGCTTCACCAAACTATATAAGAGGTAGATAGGTGGATTTACACAAGTATGAGAGGTTATGGGTATACGTATTCTCCCAGCTGCTTCATCCGGCCAAGATATGCAAAGGTGTACGAGTTTACGTACACCCTGGTTCGTTTTTGAGGCATTTTATCACTTAGCAATTCATGTTTAATCAAGAGAGAAGATTAACACTTTACAACAGGTCATGTTAAGCTCAAAGAATGAAAATATTCAGTTCATCTCAAGACCCTAAATTGATATTTTAAGTTTAATTAAAAGGAATAAAATTAGATCATTTCGAGACACAACACAAGCATAAATTTCCTAGGTGAACAATATACCCATCAACTTTTTGAAGGAAAAAACCGCAAGTCAAAAAGCTTACAATAGTTACTAGCTATCAACCTAACAATATTGCCCATATTTAGCAAGATAATTCCTAGAAACGCAAATGCAAATGCATTAATCCTAAATGAATGCAACTAGATGATTACTCTGTTTTGTGGAATGAAATTTCAAAAAAATATCAAATTTAATGGTTTTCTATGCCTTAAATACTATGCATGATTAAAATATGCTGAAATAAAAAATATTTTTGGATTTTCTACGC
This sequence comes from Lepidium aucheri, assembly GCA_900406435.1. Taxonomy (NCBI): domain Eukaryota; kingdom Viridiplantae; phylum Streptophyta; class Magnoliopsida; order Brassicales; family Brassicaceae; genus Lepidium; species Lepidium aucheri. The sequence goes on along the minus strand of OVBA01001697.1, from coordinate 25,566 downwards.
TAAATGTGATGCATGATCTACAATGAAAATCAAAACTAAAAATTAAAGAAAACATGTTAATCTTCTCTAGAACCATCCCCTACACAGTCCCTTATGTAATAAAAACTCAAAAGAGGATTCTAGACCATTCAACAAAACAGAAAAAAAAATGCAATGGCTATTTACAATGAGGTTGGGAGTTAGTACCTCATTAAAAGTACAAGGTCCACACAGATGGATCCACATTGTCTGTATAAGGTGGTGGAACTTGAGGCAATGGATCATAGTCTAGTGGACATGTGTGTTCCCATGCAGCATAGTGTAGTGGATCATAGTCTAGTGGAGTTGTGTGTTCTGATGCATATAGTATGATGGAGCTCTTGTATACTCAGCTTTTTCTTCTCCTAGACGCAGCTCATGAAATGGTATCGATGGTTGTCCGTAGCCATGTTCGGCACCATAATTGCCGTATCTTCAATCTAGACTCTCAGATCGACCTGCGGGGTTGAGTTGGGATCAAAATTTGCTAAAAACTATCGTGCGAGCTTTGTATCATGATACACTGGTATTGTCCTTTGTATGTGCGATGAGGTATGAGCTAGAATGGAAGTAGAGTGTTTTTGGGTGCTTGAGAAACAAACACGATTCTTCTCAAAGTTGGTGGTTGTGGTTGTGGTTATGGAGTCCTTTGTCTAGAATGAGAAACAAGCTTCAAAGTTCTCTGGATCTCTTTAATTTGACTTGTCTATTCATGTCCTAATTTCCTGAATGATTCTATCACACTATCCTGCCACTTGTTTCATTTATAAAGTAAAACACTACACCTATATGCTTCCTTCACTTCTTTTCTCAGCTTTGGATCTATATGCTCATCAAAATAATAACAATCTGGTTTCTGCTTAATGGTTTCATCAGTGTCCCGTGGTTGAACCTGAACATTTTCTAGAGCTTCTGAAGTCTAAATGATCTCTCTGAAATCCAAATGATCTCTCTTGGATGATAAGGTGTAGCTTAACTCCATGCTTTCTCATTAAGTTCTCAAAAAGCTTGTTAATGAAGTGAGAACCTCCATCACTGATCATAACTCTTGGAATCCCAAATATGGAAAAAATAATGCTCTTAAACAATCTCGAAATGGCTTTAGCATCATTGGTGGGACATGATATGGCTTTAACCCACTTGGAAACATAATCAACTGCTATCATAATGTAGTTGTTTCTATGAGAAGAAGGTTGAATGCCTCCATGAAATCGATTCCTCATCAGTCAAAAATCTCAACCCTACAATTGGGTTTTGAGGCATCTCATTCCTTCTGCTAATATTCCCCATTCTTTGGCAATCATCACATTTCAAAATAAACTCATGAGTATCCTTGAAGATGGTAGGGTACCATAAACCTTCTTGCAACACTTTCTAAACTATATTAAATGTTGCAAAGTGACCACCATAAGAAGACCCATGGCAATGCTCTAGGACGCCTTGCACTTCCTCTTCAGATATATATCTCCTAAACAATCCATCTGATCTTTCTTATAAAGATATGGTTCATCCCAGAAGTAGTGATTCACATCCCTGAAAAATTTCTTCCTCTGATAGGAGTCTAAACTCTTTGGAATTTTTCCTATAACAAGATATTTTACCAAATCAGCATACCAAGGCAAAGTAGCTCCAATAAGCTTGTTCTTAATCTGAAAACAATCTTTTACTGTACTAAATGTCACGAGCTGCTCCTCTAGCATTGAATCGTCAATGGGGATCAAGTCTTCTATCATCATTCTAGATAGGTGATCGGCCACTTCATTCTCAACCCGAGGTTTGTGTATAACTTCCATATCGAATTCTTGAACCAGCAGTATCCACCTCAGCAACCTTGGCTTAGCATCCTTATTCTTCATCAAGTACTTCAAGGAAGCATGATCTAAATGCACAATCACCTTAGACCCAACAAGGTAGGATCTAAACTTCTCAAAGGAAAATACCATAGCAAGGAGCTCATTCTCAATTTTTTGCATACTTTTCTTGAGCTTCATCAAGTTTCCTACTAGCATAATAGATCACATTCAGCTTCTTGTCTTTCCTCTGACCCAGAATTGCACCCACTATATAATCACTTGCATCACACATGATCTCAAAAGATAGAGTCAAATCTGGAGCTTGGACGATTGACGTAGACACTAAGGCTTCTTTAATCTTCAAGAGCGCCTCAAGACACTCAAAATCAAATTTGAACTCGACCTCCTTGAATAATAGGCGAGTAGAATGGCCTTGCAGTCTTGGAGATGTCCTTAATGAATCTCCTATAAAACCATGCATACCCCCAAAAGCTTCTAACGTCTTTTACTATCTTTGGGGGCTGCAATTGCACTATAACCTCAATCTTAGCTTGGTCAATCTCAATACCTCTATCTAAAATCTTATGACCTAAAACAATTATTTCCTTGAACATGAAATCACATTACTCCCAGTTCAACACTAGTTTTGTCTCCAAGCACCTGCTAAGGACTCTACACAAGTTTGACAAATAGGAGAAGAAGGAAAAGTCATAGACAGAGAAATCGTCTATGAAGACTTCTACCATCTCCCCAATTAGGTCTAAAAAGATAGATGTCATGCAGCGTTTAAAGGTAGCAACATTGAAAGATAGATGTCAAATCTAACTTCCTTTAACTCACGTATGTCTCTAAGCCTTTTCTCCTGAGCAATCTTGCGATCAAAATTTAGAAACTTTGTTGCCCACAACGCTTTGTACTCTATCTCAACCGGCAAATGGCATGATTTTCCGTACAACATCTGGAACGTAGTTCTTCCAATAGGTGTTTTGAAAGCTGTTTTGTAGGCCTATAGTGTGTCGTTTAACTTGACTATCCAATCTCGCTATGAAACTCCCACTACTCTAGCCAGATTGGATTTAATTTGCTTGTTTTAGATTTCTACCTAACCACTTGTCTGTGGGTGATAAGGCGTAGCTGCATTATGCTTGACTCTATGCTTCTTCAGCAAACTCTCAAACAGCTTGTTAATGAAGTGAGAACCTCCATCATTAAATATGACTCTTGGAACTCCAAATCTAGGGAAACTGATGCTTTTAAATAACTTCAACACAACCTTAGCATCATTAGTGGGACAAGCAATTGCTTCAACCCTCTTCGAGACATAATCCACTACTATCAAAATATAGTTGTTTCCATGTGATGGTGGATTGAATGGCCCCATAATTTGATCACGTAGCAATCAAACACCTCAATCTCAAGAATCAGATTCTGTGGCATTTCATTCCTCTTCCTGATGTTGCCCATCCTTTGAAAAGGATCACATTTGGAGATGAAAGCTTGAGCATCCTTGAACATAGTTGACAACCATAAACCCACTTGCAAAACCTTCTGAACCGTCTTGAACGTGGCAAAGTGTCCATCGTATACTGACCCATGACAACGCTCCAAAACACCCTGAACATCTTCCTTTGCTATTCACCTTCTCAATAAACCATTAGATCCCTTCTTATAAAGATAAGGTTCATCCCAGAAGTAATGATTCACATCTTTAAAAATTTCTTCCTCTCACAGGAATCCAGACTCTTAGGCACTTCACCGACTACAAAGGAATTCACCAGATCTGTGTATCAAGGCAAAGTAGTTTCAGTGGGCTTGTTCTTAATCTGAAAACAATTATGTGCTGCACTGAAGGTCATGAGGTGCTCTTTTGGCATCGAGTCATCAATTGGAATCGAGTCTCTATCATCATTCTTGACACGTGGTCAGCTACACTATTCTCTATCCGAGGCTTATGCACAATCTCCATGTCGAACTCTTTGAGTAGTAGTATCCATCTTAGTAGCATTGTCTTAGCGTCTTTTTTCTTCACTATGTTCTTCAAAGCTGCATGGTCCGTATGCATAATCACCTTTGATCCAACCAGATATGATCTGAATTTCTCAAATGCAAAGAGTACTGCAAGGAGTTCTTTGTCAGTAGTTCCATACTTGACTTGGGTATCGTCAATTTTTCTGTTCGCATAATAGATCACGTTTAACTTCTTTTATTTTTTCTGCCCCAAAAATGCTCCTATTGTATAGTCGCTTGCATCACACATGATCTCGAAGGGTAGAGTCCAATAAAGGACTTGAACTATTAGTGCAGACACCAAAGCTTCCTTGATCTTCAAGAACGCTTCCAGATACTCGGAGTCAAAAGTGACATTGGCTTTCTTGCACACCTAGCGAGTCAACGGCCTTGTAATCTTAGAAAAATCTTTGATGAATCTCCTATAGAACCCAGCGTGGCCTAAGAAACTTCTAATATCCTTTACTGTCCTAGGAGGCTGCAGCTGAACCAAGACCTTAATCTTGGCTTTATCAACTTTAGTCCCTTTTTCAGATATCTTGTGACCCAAGAAAATTCTTTATTTCTTTAAAAAATTTTTAAATTGAAACTTATTCCTTCCCTTACCATGAAATGACACTTCTCCTAGTTCAGCACCAAGTTCGTCTCCACACACCTGCTAAGTAGCATGCACATATTTGACAAACAAGAGGAGAAGGAAGAGCCATAGACTGAAAAATCGTTCATGAAGACTTCAAAAATCTCCTTTATCAGATCCAAAAATATAGATGTCATGCAACATTGGAAAGTAGTAGGTGCATTACACTAACCAAATGGCATTCTCTTATATGCAAATGTACCATATTACATGTGAATGTCATTTTCTCTTGGTTATAGGGGTGAATAGGGATTTGAAAAATCTACTATACCCATCTAAGAAGCACTGGTATGGGTGATTAGCTAACCGTTCTACCATTTGATCAATAAAAGGAAGTGGAAAATGATTTTTTCTAGATGTAGAGTTCAACTTCCTATAATAAATACACATTTTATGGCCAGTTATAGTTCGAGTGGGGAAAGTTTATTTTTCTCATTCCTAACAACAGTAATTCCACCCTTTTTAGGGACACAATGAACAGGTGAAACCCACTTACTTTCTGAAATCGGATAAATCACATCAACATCAACCAACTTAAGAATTTCTTTTTTCACCACTTCCTTAATATTCGGATTCAATCTCCTTTGGGGCTCAATGCTTGAATGTGATTCATTTTGAGGTGAATCCTATGAGTGTACAAGCTAGGTGATATGCCTCTAATGTTAGCTAGAGAATATCTTATGGCTTCCCTAAACTTTTTCAGTTCAGATAGTAGCATGCTCAACTCATCATCATTTAAAGCATCATTCACAATGACATGATAAGTGCAGTTAGAACCCAAGAAAGCGCACCTTATCCCTGTAGGAAGTGGTTTCAATTTTACTTTAGGAGTTTTGAGGTCAGACCAGTCATCATTGACTGTTGGAGTGGTGTAGTCGAGGACTTGCAACTTGAATCTCGTGGTCGAGTGTGGTGCAGATACTGTCAAATCTTAGCTTACTGCTTTGACCTCAAGACTCATTTCTACCAGCTCTTCAATCGCAACTTAACTCTTAACCGCTCTATCGGCATATAGAAGTTTCCCATTACACTCGGCTTCTCTACTTAAGTATCTAACTGCAGCTAGTTTAGTCAAGGCGACTTGTAGTTGATCTTCTATTGCCCACTCCTGCAATGGCTCATCAGCTAGAGCATCCATTTCCTGAATCAAGCAAACCTAACCCTCGATTGTTGGCTTCTTCATCACATCATTGATGTTAAACTTCATCCTAAGGTCTTGGCCCAAGTTCAGCTCAACTATTTTGTTTCGTACATCAGTCAATGCACTAGTTGTGGCTAAGAAAGATATTCTAAAGAGTAATGGATGCTTAGGGTCCTAGTCCATTTCCAATAATACAGAGTCGGTTTCCACACCTCCAACCTTGACATGCAGATCCTCTAAGATGCCATGTGGGATCCTTACATACCTATCAGCCAAGCTCAACAAGATTTTGCATAATTTGTAATCGTTGAAGCCTAATCTCTTTGCAACTAAAAGTGGCATGAAGGTTATTAACGCTCCCAAATCACATATGCAATTTCTTAAAGTCAGAGGTATGAGAGATTAGGGGATTGTGAAAGTGCCAAGACCATCAAGCTTCTTTGGCACAACTTTCTTTTGGATGATTGCACTAACTTCATGAGTAAGCACTACCATGCCTCTCAACTTCTTGAATCATCTCCTTAAGTTCATTTTTCAGGAACTTTTGGTAAGGAGGCATGAGCATGAAAGCGTCCAAAATAGGAATTTCACCTCAATGTCTTTCATCTTCTTGTCAAAAAGAGCTTTGTACTTTTCAGTCAGATCCTTCTTAAACCTTTGAGAAAAGGCAATTGAGGCTTGTATGGTGGTGGAACAAATGGCTTTCTTTTTTGAGTTTCTGATGGTTTTTGAACATCAGAGGTTGTGGTTTTGTGTTTGACTCGACATGGTATATCAAGCTTAGCGTCAGGCATGACTTTTTCCATAGGAGGTAGCACGCAACTACCTTCAGGTCTATTTCCTTGCTTAAGTGGGGTCTCTGGAGATGACTTTTTTGGCCTGATCCATGACAAGGCAATCCTACACCTCCTGAACCATACAGTTCTCAGTATCCTTAGCATTCTTGGTGTGAATGAGTAGCTCACGTCCACTCCATAGAGTAATGGTGTTAGCATGATATTTCTTGGGGTTCTAAACTGATTTCCCAAGGAGTTGCTCAGGAGTCTTCACAGTTGAAGACGGGGCTTTTTGACTCTCAACGTACTTGAGATGAGTATTCAATGTCTCAAAATTGCAGTTGAAATAATTGTGAGATGCTTCTATCTTCGTGTGTACCTCAACAAACTTCTTTGTCAACTTAATGGATGTCGTAGTCTGAACATTCAGAATCTGTTGGAGTAAATCCATTACCTCTGGAGCTTGTTGAGTTGGTAGCAGAGCTTGTGCAGCGTACCATGGTGGCGCGTTGGAGCTGGCTGAAAAATTTGGTGGTATTGTTGTTTTGGTACATATGCTTTTTGCTGACAGGTTGGGATTTGGGTGGGTAGATTTGATCCAGGTGGTTAGCAATATTGGTATTCATGTAGGAGAGGTTGGGATTCTGCTTGTATTTGTTGTATTGCTTGTAACCTCCTCCTTGATATTGCACAAAGCTAACTTCTTCAACATGATCATCCTCTTCTTTGTGAACCTGTTCGTCTTCAAATACCATGTTGACGTGTTTCTGTTGTACCAAAAGCAACTTATCCAACTTCTCATTCAGCACCTTAATCTCCTTTCTGCTCACTGAATCGGACTCAGCCATACATCACACACTTCTTTCAAAGTTTTCTCCATATTGACCATCAGCTTGTGCAAGGTTCTCTACTAATTCTCAGCCCTCATCAGCATTTTTGTTCAGAAAGTTTCCACTGCAAGCAGTATCCAACTGCTTGCAGATTTTTGGGAGAACACCATGGTAGAGATTGCTAAGCAGTGTATCAGTGTTGTATCTGTGGTGAGGACACTGAGTTTGGTACGTTTTGTACTGCTCCCACGCTTTAGAGATTGATTCCGAATTCTTCTACACAAAGGTGGAGATCACATTATGGAGCTTTGTGGTCTTGTAGTTGGAGAAAAACTTGGAAAGAAGTAATATAACACTGGGGTAGATGTTTTCATAACTTTCTTTATTTGACTTTTTAGGGTTAGATTGTTAAGGCTATATATACCATTCTTATGTAATCTGAAACCCTTATCCACATTTTATTTCCTCTTTGGTGAAAGAATACTTAGAACATTCTCATCTTTGTAATTCTAGATCAAAACCTTTTCCTTATTTATTTTAAATGCAATTCCTATTTTCAGTTTAGTCTTATTCATCCTTTTCTTAACTTTTTGATTATTTGTTTTGTGTTCTAGGTTTTTGATGTTCTTCATGATTTTTGAGTAGATTTCATATGGTTCTTGAGGGAATGGGTTAGATTAGTTTGGAGCTTAGGTTTTTTAAGTTGCATTAACTTGTTGTTAACTTGTTGTCTAAAGATCTCTCCGTGTGAGTTTTGATTGGTAGCCTAGTAGACCTAAGTGAATTACTCATTCATTATTCTCATTCCTCAAGATGCCCTCTTTCTCTTATATTATTCATGTTATGTTTTCTGCATAGTTCTCTATTTTTTCCCGCAATTTCTTTGTTTTTCTAAGAATTTTATGACCTTAATTATGTTTGTTTATTTTGTTACTGTCTCTTTCAGTTAATTGCTTGTTTACTTTCTCATTAGGTTGATAGAAAAAAATCACTACATTTGGTTAGCTTGAATAAGTTGAACCTGCTGCAATTATGATTGTTAGCATGTCACCCATTTGGATTGATAACCTATTGTTCTGCATCGATATCTTAGTACATTAGGAATTTCTACTAAATAAAATCCTAATATCAGTGATCCCTGGTCAATAACATCAACTATAAGTAGACCCATTTCTAGGGGGTGGCAACATATGTATTTGCCTAGGGTCCATGTTTCAAAAAGGCCAAAAAATTTATTTTATATTGTAAAAATATGAAAAAATTTGAATAAAATGGCCCAAAAATACTTTTAACCTTTTTAATAATAGAATAATAGGGTCCAAATTGAAAAAAAATGCTAAAATTTTCTTTTTAACCTATTTAATTACTAAATTTTGGATTATTTTTAAATTTTGGGCCCTTTAAAATCATATCTTACTAGCAAACAAATTTTTAAGTCTTTTAAAATATAGTATAGACCAAGATTTTTTTCGTATTTTGCGTAGGGTACTTAAAAAGTATAAGACGGAACTGGCTATAGGCATTTCATGCACTCCTCCACTCAAAACCCTAAGATCTCCCATGACCGCTCTTCAAAATAGAAAGAACTTTCAAGTTATGTACAGTTAAAGTATCATTTGAACTCGCCAACTATGCTCACTTTTTTTTAATCATCTTATCAATTTTTTTAATCATCTTATCAATACCATTAAAGGAGATGCAATTCAAAAATAGAATCTAGAATTTGTAAAAATTTACAGCAGAACCATTTTTTGCAACAAATAACCATTGCATCGACAATAAGGCCCAAACTATAGCCTAAATTCTCTAAATGAAGTAGGATGGGATTTGAACCTACCACCTCATGTCTAGCTAAATCATAGGCAAACCAATTAGATCATATGCATCTTAGCGCAAATCCATTGTATTTCTCAAATTAAAGAAGAAAAATAATTTTTATTAATGGTAAAATAGTCAATATAAATTTATTCCTAAATCCGACAAAAATATATATTTATTCATAATTAATTGATGGATCATTTTTTTTTCACTTAGTATCCATTGATTAATAATAGAGAAGTCCAAAACTTTGGATTCTCTTGGAGGGTTTGTTACAGTGATAGAGAAACAGACCCGAGATTCATAAAACGTACCCAAAAGTAACAGCTCCAAAAACTAAAACCAACAGAGATCAGAGACAACTAAGCAGATGGTTGTCTCTCGTTGCGAAAGAGAGATAATAACCACCTTGGTGGACCTGATGCCACATACGAAGACCATCTGTTTAGACTTGTGGTGATTTGGGAGCATATGCCTCTGTAAGATGGCCACTTCTTCGGTCTAAGAAGAGCATCAACAATCTCATTGGCTTGAGAGGAGAAGATTACTCTGTCTAGATGGTGTGATGCCATACTTTCAATGGCCCAAGTTAAACTCTTGTTCTTGATTGCGAGAAGGTTTTCAACTTGGAAGAAGCTCTTTTGGGAATGCATAATAACCAGCCCAGTTGAGTCTCTTAGGACCCAAGCCACTCCAGCCTTCTTGGTTTTCTTGTCCCAGACGTAGGCTATATTACATTTTTTCCAAAGGTTTGGGGGTGGGTACCATTTGACATTTCTTTGGACTGGAGAGGGCCTGAGTGAATTCTCTTCTTCTTGGTCAGATTTCTGAGCTACAAACCATTGATCAGAGTCTTCCATGATCTTTTTTGATGTATCTGTAGCTAGGAAATATGAGCCCTTAAAAAGCAAAGAGTTTCTATTTTTCCAAATGGTCCACATAATCCACGGGATTGCATTTCGATTTCCTTTTGGTACCCTATGATCCGATTGTATCCCTATGATGTAGTGGACATTTGAAGGAAAGGAATCTGGATCAAAGCCATTCTGTGGCAACGGAATATTACTCAGCGCCCATATTTGTCTAGCGATTGTGCAAGTAAAGATGACATGATTTGTTGTCTCTTCTGCAATTCCGCACATTTGACATATCTTGTCAATGTTTACTCCCTTTGATTTGAGTATATCCTGTACCGGCAAACAAATAGACAGTGCCCTCCACAGAAAGTTTTTAATTTTCGGTGGTGTGTTCAGCTTCCACATTTGTGCCTTCAAATCTCCCATGGATGGTTGAGCCTGTGCATCACTAATGATTTGTGGTTTGTTTAGCTGTAATGCTAGCTTGTATCCTGTTTTAACCGAATAGTCCCCACTCTTAGTATGTCTCCACGTCCAAAAGTCATCCTCTCCATGGTCAGGCATAATGGTTTTTATCTTTGCTATGTCCAGAGGAAGGAAAATGTTCTCTAATTTGTGCAGGTTCCATGTTCTGTTTTCAGCATCCATCAATTCACTGACCTTGAGATTGAGATTGAACATTGAGTTTTTCCTCCACGGTGGTCTTGGAGGGTCATGCATCAACCACGAGTCCAACCACATCAGAATATTCTTACCATTCCCGACAGTTTTATCTATCCCTTTCTGCAACAACATCCTTCCTGACAACATGCTGCGCCATCCAAATGAGGGTCTCAACCCAACTTTTGCATCAAGAAAGTGTGTCTTCTTGAAATATCGAGATTTTAAGAGTCTAGCAATTGTTGATTGAGGATTTTGTAAAACTCGCCAAGCCTGTTTTGCCAAGAGCGCCTGGTTAAAGCTTTCTAAATCTCGAAATTTGGTGCTTTCTTGTGCCTTTGGAACACACATTTTCTCCCAGCTCTTCCAATGTATCTTGCGTTTATGCTCAGTCGAGTTCCACCAGAAATCTTGCATAGCAGCTGTTAAGGCTTTACACGTTGATTTTGGTAATTTAAAACATGACATCGCGTGGATGGGCATGGCTAACGCTACTGCTTTGAGGAAAGTCTCTTTTCCTCCCTGAGATAAGGCCTTCGCAAAACATCCAGTCATTCTATGCTTGAGGCTGTCTTGTATATGGTGGAGCATCTTCTTTTTTGACCCACTAAAACACTCAGACAGTCCGAGGTAAGTTCCTGTTCCACCTGTTTTCTAAATTCTAGTAATTTTTTTAATCCTTCGTTGTATGTCGAGTTGCACTTTTGATCCAAAAGTAATTGCCAATTTCTCAGTGTTTACTTTTTGTCCTAAATTTTCTTCATAACATTTCAGAATTCCCATAAACATTTCTGCCTGTGATGTTGAGGCCTTCGTGAGGAAAAGGCTGTCATCCGCAAAGAGAATATGGTGAATATGTGGTCCCTTAGAGGCAAAAGAGATTCCGGTTAGTTCTCTATTAATTGCTGCCCGAGTTATGAGATGTGACAAAGCTTCAGTGCACAAAACGAAAAGAAAAGGGGATAAGGGATCCCCTTGCCTCAAGCCCCTCTCTGGGACAATCATGCCATATGGTTGGTCATTAATGAGCACTCCATACGTAACTGTTGAGACACAATACATCACCCAACCTATCCATTTCTGGTCAAAACCTAATGCTTTCAATAACTCATGGAGGAAGTTCCATTCAACTCGATCGTATGCCTTCGACATATCTGACTTTATGGCCATATAATCTCTTGATATTGACGGGTGCGTACGGAGACTGTGCACTAGCTTGTGAGCCACGAGTATGTTATCCGTTATAAGCCTTTTAGCTACAAAAGCAGACTGTGCTGGAGAGACTAATTCTGGTAAGACACCCTTCAATCTGTTTGCCAACACCTTTGATACCACTTTATAGATCACCGAGCACAAGCTTATGGATCGAAAGTCTGTCATATTCGCTGTATTGGTTTTCTTTGGTATTAGACAGATATGAGTGTGGTTCCACGCGGTGGGGAAAACTGAAGATGCAAAGAAAGTCTGTACCTCTCTTCACAGCAATGTACCAACAATGGACCAGTATTTCTGGTAGAACAAGCCTGTCATACCGTCTGGTACCAGAGCATTTGTAGGATTTATTGCAAATGTTGCTTGCTTGATTTCCAAATCTGTTACCTTTTCCAGCAGTCTATTATTCATTTCAGTGGAGACTCTTGGTTGGAAATCATGGAATATATGTGATGTGTCTGTTGGCATGGAGGATTTAAACAAAGTGTGAAAGTATTTTTTAGCCACGTTCCCCTTTGAGGCCTCCCCAAACTGGTGAATACCATTATTGTTTGTTATTTTTTCCAAGTAACGTCTAGATTGGTTCGGTTTTATTGTAGCGTGAAAAAACTGGGTATTACCGTCACTCTCCTTGAGTCATTTTTATCTACTCTTTTGCTTCCAAAACACTTCTTCTTCCTTGTATGCTTTGATCAGATCACGTTTAAGCTCCCATACATTCTCTTTGTCAGGTCTTGTGTTGGATTGCTCGGCTTCTAGTAATTCATCTGCTCTAAGGATTTGTGTCTGTGAGTTGAGAATGTTTTTCTTCTTCCACTGTCCTAATTCTTGGTGACAGAATTTAACTTGCTGAGTTATGGTTCTCGTGTTATTTCTACCAATCCTGTTCCAGGCTCTTTGTATCGATTCTTTGACCTGTGGTTTGTTGAAGAAGCGACAATCGAATCTGAACTTCCCCCTGAAAGTTTCCTGTGTCCCAAACAGCTTAAGCATCACAGGTCTATGATCGGATCCCCTCATGTCCATAAAATTTTGAGTAGCTTCAGGGAAAGCCTTAAAACATTCGGTGTTTCCAAATACTCGATCCAATTTTCTTTGGATCCAAAAAGTGTGTCTCATTCCAGCCCATGAGAATGAGTTTCCCGTACTTTGCAGCTCTGCTAACTTGCAGTTTTTGATCATATTGGCAAAGTCCCTGCATTCATGATCATTTTTTAAAGGCCCACCAATTTTTTCTCCACTATGCAATATAGCGTTAAAATCTCCCAAAACACACCATCTGTATTTCCTGCTGACACCCAATCTCATTATCCTTTCCCACACTACAGCTCGATTGCGTACCAAAGGGGCACCATATACACAAGTCAATAAAAAGGAGATGTTACCAATAGATGCCGAGCAGTCCAAAATATTCTTATCCATATAATTAATATCCAAACGTAAAGAGGTTTTCCAAAAAATTGCTAAACCCCCACTTAACCCAATAGGTTCTACTGTAAAAAGCCTATCATAGCCGAGCCATACTTGTAAATCTACTAACATATCCCTACTATTTTTTGTTTCCATCAGATACAAAATATCCAGAAAATGGTTTTGACGCATTTCCTGGAGGCGAGGAATTGTCAAGGCTTGAGACCGTCCCAAGCCTTGGCAATTCCAACTAATGATGCTCATTGATGCTCAGGCAGTCCCTCCTAGACTACCTCTGCTTTTGGACGCTTAACCAGTCCAGTAGGTTCTGTATCTTCTTCTTCCCCTTTTCTCTTGGTTGCGTTATCCGGCATCTGAGTATCACCACATTTTGGTTCTTTGTTTTCTATCTGTAAACCACTTGTGATTGGGCTTCTTATTCTTGCAGTCCTCTTCTTAGCAAAAGCCTTCTTTTCTATTTCAGAGCTCAACACCAGGCCTAAGTTGTCGTTAGGTAGTATTTCTGCAGGCTTCGTCCTGTTTTCTGGGATTAAAATCTCCCCCATCCTACGTATAGGAGTAATTTTATCAGTGTGTGCTTGTCCTATGTTCAGCGTTTTCTGTCCCATTGCGTCAGCTAGCAGTTTCCTGTTTAATGGTGCTTCTCTTGTTCCTCTATTTATAGATTTCTCCATTTCTTGCTCATACACAATCCATTTTCCTTTGTCTAAATCTGTTGTCACCAATGGGAAACCTTCCAAGCTTAGGGCAATTTTACAGGTTATCGGATTTGCCTCTACTTCCTTGACAGCTCTTATGATCTTCTCTTTGCATTCTTCTAGTTCATTTGGTGCAGCCGCAATGATACTCATCCGAAGTTGATCAAGAACCACATCTGCAATTTTCTGTACTCTAGTGATCATATTAGTTTCAACCTGTTGTTCAGTTAGAACTCCAAAGAGTGGGTCATCTGGTTGAATCTTCAATTCTTTTGTGCAGTATTTGTTGTGTACTTTATTCTCCTTTCCAGGGCTGCATCTTGCCTTTGTTTTATCAAGATTTGGCAGTAATCTCTTTCATGAGTTAGTCTATGACACAGATAGCATCTTTTCTGGATATGTTCATAGTTAAACTGTACCTCCACCTTCTCTCCGTGAGGGAGAATTATCATTTTGGATTTTCTGAGTTGTTGTGAAACGTTGAAACACACCTTAACCCGCACAAATTCCTTTGTCAGTGGTTTAAGAGGGTCGAAAGCCACTTCTATCACTTGACCTACTAACTCTCCAATAGCTGTAATCGCTGCTAACGTGAAGTGATTCAGCGGGAAGTTTCGAATTTGTACCCAAATTGGTACAAACTGCAGACAATCCTCAGGCGGGTTTTCTACCCATTTTTCCAGAACAATTGTCCATTCATTGAACAACTGAACTCCCTTTTACATGACCTCCTCCATGTCATGTTTGTTGTTGAAGATAAATTAGAACTTTTCCCGGATAGAGCCACACCATGTACTCTTCCCGTTTTCTGCCATTTCCTTGGCATATCTAGGATTAGGCTACTCATCTTTTGGGTGCGAGGGTTTAGTATTCTTCCTATGAGACTGAGTTTGTTCTTCTCACTTGAACAGTACTCTGGTAAGCTTGGCATTATGAACGGATGATCTTCCTCCTCGAGGCTCATCTCCATCAGTGCTTTGTCCATAGAAGCTGACATCTTCCTGGTGGACGGGTTCAGTAGCTTGTGTTTGAAAACTTCGATTTCGGCCTAATTCCACTGAGAATGGGCTGGAAAATTGACTAAGAGCCGGCGGAGCTAGGGTTTGCTGGGGATGAATCAGTGATGAACAGGGATTTGTCTTTCAATGGGTTAATTACAACCACACGATTTCCTATCCACAGAAAGTCAAAGACTCTTTCTTGAAAGGAGGTGCATGAGCTCAAAAGAGAAAATTCTTTTTAGATTCAGTTGATGGATCATCTAAAAAACTTAAATTGGATGAAATAGTTTTAATACTATTTTTACTCTTATTTTAATTTGTTCCTAGTTTTATAAGACAAAATTAATAATTATAACATCCAATAGATGATAAAAACTTTATTTTTTCTACATATGTTATAAGTTAAAATTTTAAAATTGAACATATATTGCTCTACATATAAAAATTTAAATATGTATTAAAAAATTTCACATAAATAAATATGATTCACAATTTTTATACAAAAAGGAGTCAATGAGAAAATTAATATCACATAGTAGTATTATATAATTAAAATTCAGATTTTACACAAATAACATGAATTAATTGAACTATTTTATAATACTCTGTTAAAATTAATTCTAATGTTTTTGAATAGTTTAGTTGAAGAAAGCATCAACAAGATCTAGAGAAACTAACATTGACCTCACAGCCATCGGAAATCCAAAATCTAGCTTCACTACACACTGGTGCTTGTTCCTGCAGATCTTGAGTTCAAGAGAAAAAGAAGCTGACGCAATCATGATTCTTCACATTGATTTTTTTTCTTCTTCTACAGATACCTTCTCTCTTTGTTTTACATGTACCTTTTGAATCTCTCGCTTTTAGACTTATGTAGTAGATGAATTGTAAAATAGAGAATTGAGCAGCAAATCCAATGTTGAATACATTGTTAGTAATTTGATCATCTTTTGTGTCATGTAGCTAGGTAGAATGTATTTGAGATTTTGACATGTATGACTGAACCAAACATATGTTATCTTGAATAAATGTGAATTTTGGATTGTGACTTGTGTATTTTGTCATGTAATTCTATTCTTATTATGACAAAACATGTTTATAATAGAATATCACATAGATTCTATAAAAATATATAATAGCAAAAAAAACTTTTAGTGGCCAAAACTAGTCATCAAACAGTTTATAATAACAAACTAGAATGCTATAATAAAATATAATACGACATTACAAAATTGCTATTGTAGTGTGAACTATCATAGCACACAAATTGAATTGTCATATTTTTTTTTAAAAAACAACAGGGTGCTATAATAATATAAATAACAACACAAAAATATTGCTATTATATTTGACCTATCGTAGCACACTTTATCGAACCTATCATAGCTGACGCATACACAACATCACTGAACACGCTTAACACCTATGATAGCATATTTTTTGCACTAATAATGAATATATTTCTTGTAGTGATATACCATTATATAATACGGATAATTGTAAAAATGCCTTTTGAAGGAGCACATTTTTAACATTGTTCTCATTTTTTTGATATTTTCAGAACATACCATTCATTGTTAACAAATGACTAAAATGCACTCAAATTATTATTTTTTCGACTTTTTTCTACAAATTCCTTTTCTACCAAAATTTTGTTTCTGCCAAAAAGTTTCCCACCAAATTTTATTTTTCATTTCAAATTTTGGTTTCAACATTTATAAAGTTTTATAAGAAATCTTATAAAACCTTATAAGTAGTATATTTATAAGTTATCTTATAAAACCTTATAAAAATCAATTTCTAAGTTATCTTATAACTTTATAAATAAGCTATTTTAAATAAAACAATTAAACCCTAATTAGATGCCCAAACCAAGAAAATGATCAAAATATAGTAACACAAGTTGAAAATATACTGTAAAAAAACTCAATAGATACATAGATTCAAGAGAATGAATATATATCAACTCTTGAATGAAATAAAAACTAAACCCAAACTAGATATTTAAATAACACAATTGGATGTCTAAACCTAAATGAATGATTATAACAATTCTTCAATGATAAAAAACTAAACGATCAAGATGTTTAAACCCAAGGGAATGATCAAAATTAGTAAATCAAGCTAAATACTATACCCTAAATATACCAATTTCATGCCTAAAGCCATGAGATTGATTATAACTCAGAAATTTCAAAATAGTTTATATATAAGTTTAATAAGATAAGTTATAAATTTTAATAAATAGTATATTTACTAGCTTTAATAAGATAAAAATCTAAATAACTCATAAGAATGATCAAAAATAGTAAATCAAGCCTAATATTATCTCTAATAGACCCATATGACGCTTCAACCCATCAAAATAACTCTAACTCATAAAATTCAAATAGTATATTTATAAGTTTTAATAAAATAACTTATAAATTAATTTTTATAACGTTTTATAAGATAACTTATAAATACTTATATTTATAGTTTTATAAGTGATCTTATAAAAACTTATAAAGATGTATAAACAAATGTTTTACGTAATTTTTAAAATGGTACTTATTAAATCTAAAGAAATCTAATATAGAAACAAAACAAATTTAAAGAGCCAAAAATATATATAAGATTTTATAAGTCAAATTCTAAAGATCCAAATTTTTTTGGAGTAGAACACGAAGATGAAGATCTCTGAATCGCAAAAAAGAACACATGATATATATTGAAATCACTTAATAGATTGTGCAAACCACATATTAAATAATAATATAGCAGATTACACTTATGTAAGACATTGTAAAACTAAGTAAAACATAAAAATATTTTGAAAGTTCGATTTCAAAGTTGGTTTATAAAAACTCATAAATTAAGTTATACACATTTGTTTTGATATTTTGATTTTATTCTGTTTTAAATTGTTTTATCAACAAGCTTATAAATCTATATTGGAAAATTGGTCAAAAAAGCTCCAACTTTTCAGAGTTCACCAAAAAAAGCACAAGCTTAAACGGTTGTTAATAAGCTATTTAGTGTTGTCATTTACCCTTAAAAAAATTAAACCATTTTTTAAGGGTTAACGACAAACAGTAAATGACTTTTGTAAAAATAATGGCAAGTGAGAGATAATTCAGAATTTTTTTTGGTAAGTTAAGAAGTTCGTGCTTTTTTTAACGACTCGTTTAAAGTTGGATTTTTTAATCTGATTTTCCAATCTATATTATATTTATGCCCTGTATGTTAATTTTTAACAGATTATATAAGATCTATTATAAAACTTTATAAATTTATATAAAAAATTTTTAAGAAAGAAAAAATTTGGCCGAAATTTTTTTATCGTAAAAAAGTTGTTTAGGAAATTTTTGTGGATTTAATTAGTGAAAGGCATTTTTAAAAAAATAAAATTACAAAGACAATTTGGTGAAAAAGTATAACAGAAAGTGTAATATTCAAAATTTCTCTATATAATATTAATCAACCAAAATAATTAAAACAAAAAATGCAACAATAAATATAAAATCAGTTAATTTATTATTGTTAATTTAAAATTTAAGCTATGTAAACTAATAATATTACTTTTATAATATAATGAAATAAATATAAACAATATAATAATATTATAATCTTATATTACGTTTGATTATACAAAATATTATATATGTTATATTTTTCTGTTAGAAAAAAATATATTATCCTTTATCATTTTAATATATTAATTAAAAAAACTTTTCTAGTAATTCTAGACCGTAGTTCAGCACATACTCATCTAGTTTATTATTAAACCAAAAAAAAACTACAAGATTCACTATTACATAAACCAGCGGAGTAATGATAACTCCCAAGAAGCTAGATCGAAAGAATAAAGTTTACATGCTACGGCGGAGTAATCCCCGAAATATAATCCGAAATGAGAGGAGCTTACATGGTATTAAAACTAAAAAATAAATTAGAATGAAAAGAAAGACTAAACTCGAAAGTTGCTATCTCAAAACCGGAAGAGCTAACTCTCCACAAAGCAAACACATCAACAATGGACGACAAAACCTCCTATAAATTATTTGGTGTATCTCACAATTGAAGAATATGACTTATGAACAAGAAATAATTAAATCTCACTATATCCGGAAATGGCGAAGTTGAAAAAAAAATTTCTATGACGATAAACGACTGGTAACACCTTTATATAACCCTTAGTAAGACTGTACCTCCATCGAGTCTTATGAATGCAGACAATGAGCAGAACAAACCTTAAACAGTTAATGTTAAAATTAAGGAAGGACAACATCAGATCGAATACAGAAAGCAAAAAGAAGCTCAACATGGAGAAGTAACTAAACAAAATCTAGCCATTCATATCCTAACTAAACCACAACAAGCCTAAACCATCCAAATCAAAGACTAGCTAAACACTCCAAGACCTTGAGCTAAATTTGGAAGAACGAACAACCAAAATATTTCTGGAACTAAACTAGAAAATAAAAACAAAAATACGTAAACAAACTATCAAAATTCAAAGACCAGCGATAAGAAAGGAAGATCACAGGAGAGAAGATCACTCATATATGAATCTAATCCGATGAGATACTAGGAGCGAGTTGAGGACGACAAAGGTGTATCAGAAATTTCTTGTGAAAGAGATGAGACCCCACAACAGAACTTCAACCACTCCGAGCCTTCAAGGGGCTCATCTTTTTGTTCGATCACGCAAAAAATAAAGATCCAAACCTCCCGAAGACTCGCAAAGACGAAGACTATATCGACGAAACCAACAAAGTTGTGACCCCTCCACATCGACGATTAGGCTTCCAATTCTGAAGATCTAAAGCCACACCTTGTTACCACCTACATCATAAATGGAAAAAAACAAAGGACTTAGAGGAACCAGTGGCCGGAGTTATGGAAGTCTCCGATCACCACTCTCGACAAAGAAAAACAAAGGTTCACTAGGTGAAGAATTTAGAGAGAGACAATAGAAACTAGTCATGGGCATTCGGTTCTTCGGTGCGGTTTAGTTCGGTTCTTTCGGTTCTAAAAAAGTGGTACTAATAGGTGCTTATTAAAATTTGGTTCAGTTTGGTTTTGGTACCAGTTCTTTCGGTTCTGAACTTGTAGTAACCAATGGATATCAAATTCGGTTTAGTTTCGTTTTGGACACCTCTATTTATTTTTTGTTTTAAAAATCACAAAAATCTTAGAAAAACCATAAATTAAGTATAAAAATTAAATATTTTAGTTTTTAGTGAAAATTTTGTTCAAATTAGATATATAGATTATTAAACTCTATATAAATAATTATTTTAAAATATATAATTGTATTTCGGTTCTTTCAGGTAACTGTACGTTATAGGTTTCGTACCTATTCGGTTCTGGTTCTTTTGGCTCTTAAATTTAGGAACCGTTCGGTTATTTAGCCGGTTCTAGTTCGGTTTGTTTTTTTGTATTTCGGTTTAGTTTTGTATTTTAGTTCTGGTTATTATACCTAGGTCTGATAGAAACCGATCTGTCGAGAGAATTTTAGAGAGATGTCTAATTAATTTAAATACATATTATCCTCACTTATATTTTGAAAATTTTTAGCCTACTATTTAACGTTTTAGAAACTTTTTGCAATCAATAAAACATACGAAGTCTGCAAAAGTTAAAATTTTAGTTGTAAAGGTTAAGATGATCATTTGAATTAGAATAAAAAGAAAATAAAATACTTCAAAATGATAATACATCATAAAGGATAGAAACCACTCACGCATATAATGAATACATAATGTTGGTTTTTATGTATAAAGGTGTGAATATTTAGATGCTCTTCCGATAAGATAGGCATCCATATTCCATAGAAATAGAAACTCTTATTTAAGAGATTAAAAAACTCCAACTTGATATTATAATAACCCGACACATCTGTCTATATAAACCATACGATCCATAGCAATAGAATCATCATTCAAACAATTAATCAATTACATCTTCCAAGCACACAAAAACTAGAAACAAGACAAATCTCTTTCCATCTTCTTTGTCAGGTTTGGCAATGGGTCTAGCCAAACAAACAAGAGTTCTATTACTGGGATGCATGCTCTTGGCATCATCACTTGCATCAACAATGGCTGCACAAACACCACCGGGGATAGCTAAGAATCCAAGTCACTCAACATGTAAGATCAAAAAGTACAAACATTGTTACAATTTGGAACATGTTTGTCCCAAGTTCTGTCCTGACTCTTGCCATGTTGAATGTGCTTCTTGCAAACCTATATGTGGCCCTGCTTCCCCCGCTGACGATGGTGGCGATGATGGTGGATACACTCCAACGCCAACACCTCCAACTCCTACACCTCCAACGCCAACACCTCCAACTCCAACACCTCCAACTCCAACACCTCCAACCCCAACACCTCCCACACCCACACCTCCAACTCCAACACCTCCAACTCCTACACCTCCAACTCCAACACCTCCAACTCCTGCACCTCCAACTCCTACACCTCCAACTCCTACACCTCCAACTCCTACACCTCCCACACCTACACCTCCAACGTCAACACCTCCAACACCTACACCTCCAACTCCTACACCTCCCACACCTACACCTCCAACGTCAACACCTCCAACACCAACACCTCCAACTCCTACACCTCCCACACCTACACCTCCAACATCAACACCTCCAACACCAACACCTCCAACTCCTACACCTCCCACACCTACACCTCCAACTCCAACACCTCCAACCCCTACACCTCCAACACCTACACCGTCTGTACCAAGTCCAACTCTTACACCATCCGTTCCAAGCCCTCCTGCTGTCACTCCCACTCCTCCTACACCGTCCGTGCCATATCCTCCTACACCATCCGTCCCAACTCCTACACCTTCCGTGCCAACTCCTCCTACCCCGTCTACACCTTCGGGCTCTCCTCCTTATGTTCCCCCATCAACTCCTACTCCAACTCCACCATCAGAGACCGGAGCAGGAGTTTCAAGGGCCAGATGTAAGAAGAAGGGTGCTCCTTGTTACGGAGTTGAATACAATTGTCCTGCCAATTGTCCCCATTCTTGTCAAGTTGACTGCGTCACTTGCAAGCCTCTTTGCAGTATGTCTTCTCCATCCATAACTCTTTAGTTTTAAATTTTTTTTCAACTACTTAATATACGCTAAATCATATGATACGTTGTAATGCAGATTGCGACAAGCCAGGATCTGTTTGCCAAGACCCACGTTTTATCGGAGGAGATGGTCTCACTTTCTACTTCCACGGCAAGAAAGACTCAAACTTCTGCCTTATCTCTGATCCTAACCTTCATATCAACGCACATTTCATTGGTAAACGCAGCTCTGGTACGTCACGTGACTTCACATGGGTCCAATCCATTGCCATGCTTTTCGGCACTCACCGTTTATACGTCGGAGCACTCAAAACTGCCACGTGGGATGATTCTGTTGACCGCATCTCCGTCTCTTTTGACGGATCTGTTATCTCACTTCCCCAACTAGACGGTGCCTCGTGGACTTCTTCCCCTGGAGTATACCCTCAAGTCTCGGTCAAACGAGTCAACGCTGACACTAACAATGTTGAGGTATGTACTAAAAAATAATTAACTTTTACAGACGCAATAACAATTAACGAAGACTGTGTATTTCATAAACTTAATCACTAATAAAGTCAACTAATTAAAATATGATATTTAGGTTGAGGTCGAGGGCTTACTTAAGATAACAGCAAGAGTGGTACCAATAACAATGGAAGATTCAAGAATCCATGGATATGACGTGAAGGAAGACGACTGTCTAGCTCATCTCGACCTTGGCTTCAAATTCCAAGATCTTAGCGACAATGTCGATGGTGTTTTGGGACAGACTTACAGGTCTAACTACGTAAGCCGAGTTAAGATTGGAGCTCACATGCCTGTGATGGGTGGTGACAGAGAATTTAAAACCACCGGACTTTTTGCACCTGACTGTCTAGCCGCAAGGTTCACCGGTAATGAAGACAACAACAATGGCCGAAGCAAAATGGAACTCCCTGAGATGAGTTGTGTCAGTGGTGTAAGTGGCAAGGGAGTTGTCTGCAAAAGATAGACATTCGTGATTTTATTACTACAATCTGGTAACAATAATTATATAACTTAATAATATGTGTAACACGATTTTTTTTCCAATAACAATAATAATATTGAGAAAGGAAACATGTTATGACATAAATGTAAAACTATGTAATTTTTGAATCTATATATTGAAATATGAATTTATTCTAATATCCTTCTTGTTTGATAAACGAATTGACTATGTAACGAGTCAAGGCGTATCTCTTGCTGAGAAATATTTGTATAGTTTGACAAAGTAAATGCAAAAAATATAAAATAGAAATAAACCTTATGCAAACCATATATAACAAATCAATAGTAAAAACTTCCAATTAGGTTATACGGTAGAATATTATTCTATTTTTAAATAAATTTACTGTTTCTTACTAAATAATATAGCGAACAATATTAACGTAAACCAAAACTAGTAGAAAAAGTTATCTTATTTTCCACATCATTTGATTTGTATTTTGTTTAATAGATTTCCTTCAAGTTAGAAATTGTTCCCCCTTAATTAATAATTTGTTTTTGGTTGCAATAAAACAAAAGAAGCATGTGGAGAAGAAATTCGCTTTAGAATGAATGTAGTGACTTCTTCCACAAAGATGAAAGATACGTAAATATAGATACACTCTGAGTCTCTGCCTCTTACAACGGAAACTCATCCACGACACATCGTATAAAAGGTCTAGGAAGCGCAATATGTACGTTGATATATACCTTTATTTTCTTTAGAGAAACGATACTAAATATACATAAGTTTTAGAAAAATTGAAAATTTGTGTCAAATTTTCAAAAAATTAGATTTTGTATAATTTTTTGAATTATACCTGTTATGTACTATATAATAAAAGGAAAACATTTTGAAAGATTACTCGTTGACTCAGCCTTATTTACTCATAATACCATTAGAGATTTTATTTAAATAATATAGTTCAAATTTTTTGGAAAGGTTATTGATGTAATAACCTTAATTGTAATCATATACATCATACCCTATATAATTACCATGCACTAATCATGAATCTTCTCTATATTTGTTACATAATTCATCCAAAAACTTAAAATTTATTATATTGTTTATGAAAATATTTAATAAATTGTCTATTATAACTATCAATCACGATATGTTCTCCTTTAGTAACCATATAATATCTTAATTTTCGCATTTTAAATTTGAAATTACCTTAAATATAAACTATACAAAAATAAAATTCCACAATTTTGGATTTTGAATGCATAAAAATCACTAATTATATTCACATATTATGAATTTAATTCTAAATTTAATTTTTGAACCAGTCAGTTTAAAATATTTATTTAAGTTTACATAAATATATAATAAAAAGAAAATATTTTGAATGATTCCTCTTGGAGTCAACCTTAATTACAATGAATGTCATTAGAGATAAAATACTATAGTTCAAAAATTTTGGAAAGGTTAGTATTGTAATAACCTTAGTTTTAATCCTCTACATCAAACTGTATTTAGTTAGTGTAGACTTATATTGAATCTTCCCAATATATGATCCGAAATCTTATTATTTAATATATGACTAGATGATGTCTCGTGCTATGCACGGGTTTGGTAATATTTGTTTATTTTATTTATTTATTTATGGTTTGATTTATATGTGTTAATTTATTTATTACTTAATTATACATATATTATATATTAAAAATAAATTTATAGTGATCATCAGTGTTTCTTGTACATGACATATATTTTTTATTTATATTTATTTAAGTTTTGATGCATTACAATTTTATGTATAAATTTTTTGATTCGTGTCGTTTACGTTTTGACTCATGTTCATTTATGTTTTAGACTCGTTTATAACTTAATTATTAGATCCATATTTATTTTGGGTTTTGAACCCGTATTTATTTAGGTTTTAAGATCTATATTTAATTTTGATGTGTTATACATTATCGATAGAACACATATTTTTATTTATTAATATTTTAATAAATTCATCAAGTATATACTAATATAAATGTATGTATGATCATCTTATTAATATGTAATTGTAGATTAACAAAACTGATATTTAATATAACTTTTAGTTTTTGAAAACTTGAAAGTTGATATCATTAGTTATTTAGTTTTTATAAATGCTCATAACATTAGTTATTTCGTTTTGTTATCTTATAATTAAAAAATATATTTNAAAATATATTTATTTATTTATATCTTCTATATAAGTAATATTTTTGTGAAAAATTGATTTATTTC
>OVBA01001696.1:0-40940 GCA_900406435.1 Lepidium aucheri | reverse complement strand
TGAGAGAGCTCATCAATTTCAAGAACACATATTGTATCAGGAAGTTAGTCAATAACTATGACAGGTAGGAGATGTATTAGATGCTGAAGAATTATCTACAAGTTTCTCGCTTTAATACAGTGGCAAATCACAAGGCTACATAAACACATCAAAAAAGGAAGGATTACTGCAAGAAGATGCACCATCACCATGTGAGACAAAGACACAAATGAGTTGCATGTAAAAAAAACAGTGTTTTGAGACAGTTGAAGCTACTCAGAACTCATCATGTTCATAGAGATTCTCACTTGCTCCCAAACCCCATGCTCGGCAACTGTTGGGCTGTGAAGTGAGGAATGGATACTCTGCGTTGTTCTGGCATGGTGACGATACCAATAGAGGCTCTTTCATTAATATTATTAGCCCAGATGGTCTTTCTATTTTCGGAATTGCAACTCACGCTAAGGTCCATGAAGTCATTAATTCCTATTGAAACACATGGAGACTCCCTTCACACAGACATAGGAATCCTCATGCTTTTCTCATCCATGACATTCTCCTATGCACTCCCATTCGAAGTAACTCTAAGGGGCATTGATCTGAATAGGAATAAATACTTCTGCACAAAAATCTTGTGAGAGCTCGACTTCAAAGCTGGGGAATAGGTACTGTCGTACTGATCCAAACTGTCTCTTTTGTAATGATTAGATTGAGGATTGGGAACATCTGTTCCTTCATTGCACCTTCTCGAAACAAATATGGGCTTTGACTCTATCAAGAGTAGGCATGACTTGCTTCCAATTTATCTCTTGCCAAACTATACTGGCTTGCGGGACAAAGTTCTAATATCTACTCCTCCACCCTCAAATACTTGGTTACCTAAGCTCTCATTTAGGCCCTGGGCATTCGGGTTCGGATACGGGTATTTCGGGTTTTGAGTATTTTGGGTTTACCTATATAAGATCCGTTCGAGTATTTTTGCGGTTCGGATCGGATTCTGGTATTTAATTTTGGATTCATGTCGGATTCGGTTCTTATACAATACTCTATTTTGGGTCGGGTTTGGTTCGGGTTCGGGTATTCACATTTTTTAATTAAACTTTTTTATAGAAACATATTAAAAAAGCTTAAAACAAGTTTTTAAAAACCATAATCTAATATATAAAATTTTATATTAAGGTTCTTTGGTTATTTTGATTCTAAAATGAATAATACATATAGATTTATAGTTAAAATTTTGAATATTCGTGTAATTCAATGTATATATAGATAAATAATTATTTCTAAATATATTACATAATTCGGATATTTTGGGTACCCATTCGAATTTTGGGTTTTACCTGATCGGGCTTGGATACCCGTTTCTTATGACCCATAGCCTGTTCGGATGTTTTACAAGTTTCTCTTCAATTCGGTTTCGGATATTTTGGATTAGGTTTGGGTCGAATTTTGGGTTTCTGGTAGGAAAAGGTTATAAGCTTCACAGTGGCTTGACGGCTTACCCACAGTTCTATTTGGGTTGAAGAGCTTAAATGCCATTTTGTAAAATCTATAATCAACAATGCCACACTTCAATCTAGTTACCACTCAAAATTTTATATTTCTATTATACCCTTAATTAAATACACTTATAGAAAGTAAAAGTTTCAATTTGTCACCTTAATTAGACACACTAATTGATATGGAAGGTTTGAATTTTGTCTCCCTCACTGAAACATAACCTGACGAGAGCTGGATTTCACTATTCCGAGCTTCTTTCTTCTTCTATGTTCCTGCACCTTGAAGCTTCATCCATCTCGCCTGTTTCTTATCCCCTCTCCTCTTTCTTGGCTGAAAATAAGAAAAGAAGTAGGTCAATTTTTGAGTTATTAATTTTGATTTTGAAATGAAAATCGATTGATTGGATTGCACACTTAGTTGGTATTCATGTTTATAGTGATGATTAGGTATGTGCATTGATATATAATATCATAGTTGTCTTGAATTGTGTTGAGTGGGAACAAAACGAGAATACTCAAATCAACACATTAGAGATGACAGAACAACAAGTACATTTAGGTACAACTGCAAAATTTTGTGTAATTCCTGAATGATTTTTTTTTCTTTTATTTATAGAAGGCGTTGAGGAACATGCACACAGATGTGAAATTTTACTATGGAGGGTGCTATTCAGAAGATCATGAATGGATTTCAACAAATTCTCTTAATGCTATATTGTTTAAGACTTCATCTTTGGTGGAGATAACTTATTCGGTGTTAGTAAATAAGATATGTAGGAAGATTGGAATAGATGAAACCACTGGGAAGCTTAAACTGAGTTACAGTCTATCTAAAGCTTGGAGAGAGACATATACTGTAGATGACGAGGAAGTTTTGATTTATTTGATGTCATTGGATAAAGAGGGGCTGAAACCTATTTTGCAAGTGGAGTTATTGAATGGTGTGGAAAATGTAGACAATATTGGCATCGTTACTATTGAAGAACAACAGAACAAGATGATTGTTGATGAGATGAGAGAGACCTTTTTTGACGAAAATGGTGGTAATGATGATTGTGAGAATGTATCATGTGAT
Source organism: Lepidium aucheri (assembly GCA_900406435.1). NCBI lineage: Eukaryota > Viridiplantae > Streptophyta > Magnoliopsida > Brassicales > Brassicaceae > Lepidium > Lepidium aucheri. The sequence goes on along the minus strand of OVBA01001696.1, from coordinate 38,387 downwards.
GATTTAGCGATTGTGGCCTGTCCTATGAATAATCATTTGAATGTTGATGAGCTTCCAGTTTATGTAGAAGAAATTCAGAATGTTAAAGAATGGCAAGATGATACTGGTATTGAGATAAAGCAAGAATTTTGTTCAAAGCAGTCAGTGTAAGATTTGGTTCTTAGAGCTGCAAATAAGAATTGTTTTGCGTATTAAACAGTTAAGTCGAATAAGCAACGACTTATGCTACGATGTCGTCAAGCTTCAAAAGGTTGTAAATGGTATTTACGAGCAGCTAGAGATAAGGATTCAATATTTTGGACTATCAGAGTACATAGAAACATGCATACATGCTCACGAGCTCTTGAGAGCACTAGTAGTATTAAATAGAGAGGCACACAATGAATAGTAGAAAATTTATTGCATGAAGATTTTTCTGGTAAAATGGACACTCCTCCTGCTACAAGCATTGTTAATATTGTGCAAACAAAACTTTCTATAGGTTGCTCATACTCTACAGTTTTGAGAAGAAAAAAACGACATGTTGCTGAGATCCGGGGAAGTCTTGAAAAAAGCTACAAATTGTTGTTTTCTTATCTGTTTGAGTTAGAAAAGGCCAATCCTAAGACAATAACAAGTGTGGAATTGGATGCAGATAAGAGGTTCAAGTACTTATTCATCGCGTTGGGCGCTAGCATCGAAGGGTTTAAGGCAATGAGGAAAGTGATAGTTGTGGATGCAACTTTTCTTAAGACCAAATATAGTGGTATGTTGGTTTTTGCAACAGATCAAGATCATAATCATCACCATTACCCCATTGTGTTTGGTGTGATTGATAGTCAGAAAGACATTAGTTGGAATTGGCTCTTTACAAAGCTGAAAGTTGTCATACCGGATAGTAGTAAATTGGTTTTTATAAGCGATATACATCAAAGTATCATCAAATAAGTGGAGATGGTGTACCCGAGTGCTAAGCATGGGCATTGCATCTGTCTTTTGTCTCAAAACATGAGAGGAAAGGTGGCGAATGACAAGGATAGAGTTGCAGAAAAATTCAGGGATTCTGCTCATGCTTATACTGAGAATGGGTTTAAGAGAGAGTATACTGAGTTTAGTAGCAGGTGGCCTGCAGCTGCTAAATATCTGGAAGATAGTATAAAGTTTGAAAGATGGACAAGGGGCTATTTTGAGGGAGACAAGTACAACATAGTCGCTAGCAATTCCACATAATCAATGAACAATGTGTTTAGAAAAGCAAGGGTGTACCCTCTACTACCTATGATTGATGCAATTGTTGAAAAGATGTCTGAATGGTTTAACAAACATAGGAAAATATCTTCTAGTGCACCAAACTTCAAGAGAGTAGTACCTTATGTGGAGAACATATTGCACTCACGATGTGCAATTGCAAAAGGTTTGAAGTTGAGAGAGCTAGACAGCTTCCGGCTTGAATATGCTGTCAAAAGAGTCAATAGAAAGTCGTATCTGGTGAACTTGAAATTGAGAATCTGTTCTTGCAGATGTTTTGATATAGACAAGTATCTGTGTATCCATGCAATAACCGCATGTAGGTACTTTATGCGGAAGACTGAGTCTGAGAGAGACGAAAGTATCCACATCTATGATCTCTGCTCAGAATACTATTATACTCATACTTGGGCATTGGCATATGAGAAAACAATATATTTAGTTCTACATGAGTCTGAATGGAGTGTTCCTGCAGAAATTCAAGAATTGTGCACAATACCTCCTATTTTCAAACCAAAATGATGAAGAAATCAAGAAACGCGATTTCCATCATATGGAGAACGTCGTCGTAAGAAAAGGAACAAGTACAACCCTAGAATAAACTTGGAGAGGTGGTTGCAGCCAGAAGTTTCTCAATTTCTGTGTTGTCTGTGTATTTGTCGGTTGGTCCAACTGAGAACAACTGTGCGATTAGTAGCTTTTTATTTAGTACAACTGGTTCAACTTGGTCGATTAGTATAATTGGTTCAATTTAGTCCAACTTTGTTTCTATTGGTACAATTGGTTCAATTTAGTCCAACTTTGTTTTGATTGTTACAATTGGGTAGATTGGTACAATTGGTTCAATTTAAAGATTTCAAAATATAAGCAATGTAAAGATTTCAAAACACTAAGCAATGTAAAGATTTCAAAACACATAATGAAAAATTAAAAATGAATAAAACAAATTTTTTTTAATTTTTGGAAACTTTTATGTGTTTTTCCACAAAACACTAGTTATAGGCTGGGCAAGTTTGGATGCCCTTACTCCCAACAAGTTGCTGGTCGGGATAGAGTCTTATATTAGTTGTCATGCGTTTACTAAGGAAAAGATGTGAGTACTATTAATTCAAACATATTGTATCGTCAAAACATCCTAACTGTTGATTAAATTAGGAAAATCAAGAGTCCACCAACAAAGTTTTTATCTTTCACAAGGTCCAACTACAAAAATTAAAAAATGGTCAAAGTACAACTATGTAGACCATTGTACAACTGGAAAATAAAGTTCATCTATGTCCAATTTTATTTGAAAAATAAAAAGAAAAAATGGAGGGAGTTTTCAAATTCTCTAAAATTTTAAAAATTTGGAAACTTTTGCATTATTTTAATATTAAATATATTTTCCTATTTTTGTTCATTTTTTTCCTTTTTAGTTGTCGATTTTTTTTCTATTAAATTTTGATGTTCCAAATTACAACAACTTAGATGTTCCAGTTGTTCTAAAATACAAAAACTTAGATGTTCTAGTTGTTCCAAAATACAACAACTTAGTTGTTCTAATTGTTCCAAAATATAATAACATAATAAATCGGAACAAGTTGTTTCATAATACCAATAACAATACCAAAAACCAAAAAAAAATCAGTTGTTTCAGGATTCGTTGGTTCAAAATACCAAAATATATTAACCTAAAATATCAGACCAAGTTGTTTCATAATACCAAATCGGATCATTTCTTCTTCTTCTTTTGATCCCCTGGTGTATATCTATTTGATGCTCTTTTTTCCCGCTTAACTCCAGGTTCTATTACCTCATCTCTATCCTTCCTCTTTGTTCCTTTATCCTGCTCAATCTCATCACCATCTTCTTTATCATCGCCTTCTTCTTTATTCTCATCACCATCGTCTTCTTCTTCATTCACATCACCATCGTGTTCTTCTTCACCTTCAATTGGTGCCACATCCTCATTTGCTGCCACATCCTCAATTGTAATATCACGGGGAGGGGAATGGATCAACACAAAACCAGTGTTGGGAGTGCCAGCCTCACTTGTCACATCCCTTCTCTGACCCGCCACATAGTTCTGGAGAATATGCATTTTTGTTTCCAAAACACCAATCTTGTCAAACACTTTGTTACTCATTTCACCAAGCACCCCCATGAGTTTCCCAAACCCTTTGTCCATCTATTTCAAGACTACTTCCTATACAGATTCAAGAGTAAGTTGTTCAACATGGTTCTCCTTCTCATCCACATCCACAAGGATCATGCTCAGAGTTGGAGCTCGAGCTTTGACATCTTTTTCGAACCAACCTTTCCAGAATATTTTCTTCCTCTGGACCAGTAGACGATCTCTCCAGCTTCGAACTATCGGATCTAATCTCATGTCATCATCATCAACATCCTCAACATTTCGCCTCAACAAGTCCTGCTAATCCAAGGTAGGCTCCAAGATGCTAGTAATTACCTGAAATTATCACAACTGATTTTAAATTCAAACTCAAGATAAACACAAATAATACCAAGTTCATTTATAAATACTAACCTTAGTGTTTCCGAGCGCAGCGTTTATATCATCCAAAGAAGGACTTTTGCTGTCACCGTGAACGAATTTCCGTTTGCATATCCTTGGACAACCCGGATCTGGTCTTACATCTTCACGAAATTTCTGTCCAAGGTCTCGAATACACTAGAAAGCCAGAATCTGTACAATGAGTCAAAGCCATAATCAAAAACTCGATTATGATATCTACAATACAAACTCAATAGTTGTATCAGCTGGACCAATATAAATATGGTTTACCTCAGGCGGGGTAATGAATCAAGAAAATCCAGGTTGAGCATTTGTTTTCACAACTCCTTTCATGTGCTTTACCAACCCCTTAATCTCATCAATGCAATCATGGAAAGTATAACGACCCCATGGGAACTTCTCACAAATACTCAAATCATTAACAATTCTCAATAGGAATGTGTCAATAGTAGGTTCATACTTATTATTCGCTTTCAATACCTTGCACAAGAAATAAAAGACAACCAATTTCATCCTGTCCCTAAAGGTCTTCGTATTCTTCAAGCTCTCGAGTATTTTTTCTACTGCTCCGATCTTTATTCCTTTAGTTTTCTTAAACACCCTTTTTGCAAATTCCAAACCACCCAACTTCTCCCAGTTCGTAGGGTATTTTTTGCAATTGAGTCCGGTTAAAAAAACGTGCTCTCTAATAGAATACCTTATCAGTCTTCCATTCACCAAAAGCCAATACTCTTTTTCTGCCTCAGTGCAAGTTTTTTGTAGCATAAGCATCCACACGCCTTGGAAACTTGGTGATTTTGCTCCATCGGCATGTGGAGTACATGCTTAAACTGCTCATCTCTCTTACCCATTTCAGTTCTGCGGGAAACTGTTCTAGAAACTGCACCGTCTGTTGCACATTACACCTTGTTCCTATCCTAACTGATTTGGTGTACTCACTTGGTTTAAAATACATTTTCTCTGGCTGTAGTGGGCGGGAATCTTCCTCATCATCAAAGCTATCATCAGTAGAGGTATCTGCAAATACAAAAAAAATACATTAACTCGTTTAGAGTTGTACCACTTGTACCATAAACAGAACTTATACTTGTACCACTTGTACCATAACCCGAGTTATACCACTTGTACCATAAAAAATACATTACCTTATGAATGCCTTTTCCCCGAGAATCTTCGTCTTTATCTTCTTTCTCCACCTTTACTTTATCAGCATCATCATTACATATATCCTGCAAGATCAAACAACAAGAATAAACAAAACTTTATAGATGTTCTTAAAATTGTACTAATTGTATCAAGCCACAAAAACAATACACAATTGTCCTAGTTGTTCTAAATATACCTTACTCATGTCATCTTCTTCATCAAAAACATCTTCATATATATCCTGTAAAATAAATAAATAAACAAAAACAAAAATTTACCGTTGATTGTCTTAGTTATTCTAATTGTACCTTGATAACAATACATAATTGTCCTAGTTGTTCTAATTGTACTTTAGTCGTGTTTTCATCTTCTTCTTTTCTGCTCTTTCCTTCCTCTCCAGAACCAGCATCGTCCTTTTTCTCTCCTTCCTCTCCATTACCATCAGCAGATACTTCGTATACTTTGTCTTTTTCTATCTCTTCTTCGTTTTTCTTATCCAAATCCTTCTTCTTAGTCATCTTACTCTTATCCTTCTTCTTATTTTTCACTTGTGTATCACGCACCCCACTAGCATCCCTTATTGAAACCATCACTGAAAACACCAAACAAAAAAAAACTCCATTTTAACGATTATCAATTTACAACGAAACCAATTTACAAAACACCATTAGTAGTAAACAATGAAAGATTTCTAACCGTCGAGCCAACATAAGCAAAATCGACGCCCAGAATTAAAATCGAAGAAGATAAGAGAAGAAATCTTAAACAACCAAAATCGCTAATTTTAGAATCAAAGTCGTGAAAAACATAGGAAATTTGATACAGAAAGAATCCTTATCTTCTGACCTCTTCGAATCATCTCTCATCTCTCCTCTCGCCGATTATTTTAGAAACCGTCGGTGTCTCTCCTCTTGCCAAATCGTGAGCCGGTGAAGAAGAATAGAAAATTTCAGAACCCGATTAGAAAATTAGGGAGTTTAGGATTTTTAATTTGGGCGGCTCGGTTTAATGGGTCTGATTTTAATTGGGCCAGGTTTTAATTTGGGTGGATTGTACTTTGAGTGGGTTTTAATTGGGTCGAGTTTTAATTTAGGCAGATATGATTAAATTGTAAATAAAAAAAACTCCTACTTTTTTCTTGTCTTTTAACACAGTTTTTAGTATAAAAAATTTGATAAAGAAAATGAAAAAACAAAGATGGCATTTAAGATTGTGTTTTGCCAAAAGATGGCATTATAGCCATTATTCCGTTCTATTTGTAATGGTATATCTAAAAATTTTGTAACCCCGTTCCATTTTGAAAATTTGATTAACCTTGTATTCTCTCTATTCCATTTTATAAGATTTTTGGTTGAATGCACAATATTAAGATTACTTAATAATCTTTCTAACAAATCATTTAATATTTTAGCTTAATAAATTTTGATCAATCACAAAAAATATGGCAAAATTTTTAATATTTTCAAAGTATAAAAACATTAAATTGTATATAGAAAATTACAAAAATATCTAATATAATGAAATATTTTTTTTTCTCTAAAACATCTAATAAAATTAAAGTGGATATTTGCGACAAAAAAAAATTTTTTTTAAAGAGGACACTGAAAGCAATTTCTAAGCTGAGCACTGAGATTCTGAGAAATTAACCGAGAAACAGCGATCACGTCCTTAACTTCGGCGAAGCCCATACGAGTAGCTTTTCCGGTGGACTTTCCGGAACCTATTGTGTCGAAAGTAACAGACTTGAAGCCCTTAATGGTCAACTCAGAAGCTATGCCTTTTTGAGAAGAGCTTGACAACCACCCATGAGCGAAAATGAATGGACAAACACAATTTCGTATAAACTACACTGATCCATGGATTGAAGGATACGACAAGAGGACATCCAGATCGATTATTGTTCAGGTAAAACCTTTACAAGTTCTGGTTCTTTTGTTTATCTCAATGAGAGTACTAAGACTATTAGACTAACCAGATTCATATTGTGTTAGATTTCAAGAACACCAGGGAATCTTGTTTGCAGCAATCTCACAATTGCTAAAGTAAGAGCAGGAATTGAATACAGTCGGCCATTCAGGCCAAAGTGGAATGGTATTGCTGGACTTATATTTCAGGTATCTACCTTTTCTAGTATTTTCAAAGTTTCTGTACTAATCCATTGCAATATTTGTGCAAAAGCGATTAAATTCGGTTCTTTTTCATTTCCAGCATGCTAAGGTCATCGAAGACTTCTACAGTAGGCCTCTAACAGCAAGGTATATATGTTTCAAAGAATGAAATTGCTGACTGTTTGAGATTTGGATTTGATAGATGTTTTTTTTATGTTTGCTAATGTAGTGGTAAGACTCATGATGATACCTTGCTAGCTAAATTTGAAAGCATTTATACTGGCTCATCAACAATGGTCAGTCCAAATCTTCTATTTGTACATCTTACTCTTCTGTTCTATATGTCTAATTATATCTGTACTTCAATACCAGTTAGCAATTAACATAGAACAAGGGCTTACTGTTTGGCCTGAATCATTCTTTTTCAATCGAGTGACCGCTCGTACTAGGAAAGAGATACACATTGGACCAGCTCGTTTTCTTTTAAGGTATGCATTTAATTTCCCTTTTATTCTATTTGCCTTTTGGGATTCCATCATTCCCCAAATTCTATATAGCTTATCTTATCTTGCTCATGTATACAGTCTATCTGGTGGACATGTGGTCGGTAACTTTTCACCTCATGAAGCATTCCGCATTGGTGGAACAAACAGCGTAAGAGGTTATAAAGAGGGCGCTGTAGGATCTGGTCGGTCGTATGTAGTTGGTTCAGTGGAGAAGCCTTTCCCAATGGTGGGATTAATTTACTCTGACATTCCTAAGATCTCATTTCACGATTATGTATATATAAGACCCTTGTTGTTGCCCTACTTTGCAGATTGGACCGGTAGGGGGCGTCATTTTTGCAGATTATGGTGCTGTTCTGGGATCAGGATCCTCCGTCCCAGGTTCAGACTAGGCTCTCGTTCTTTCTTTCCATTTGCTTGTAAAAGCTTTAGAATCTCTCAGGAGTTGTTAATCTTTGTTATTCCTTGAGGTGATCCTGCAGGGGCTTCGCAGCGACATGGAAGTGGTTACGGGTTTGGTTTTGGGGTGCGTGTATATTCCCCGTTCGGGCCGTTACGCCTTGAATATGCCTTAAATGATAAACTCACTGGAATGTTTCACTTTGGGGTTGGTCACCAGTACTAAACTGCTCAGTCCAATTTTTAATCCCTTTTACTTTGGCCTATGATTCTTGGATATGTTTTGTCGACCTTAGTACATTCATCTATATGATGTTTACTTAGTTTGATTATTCATATAATGTTTGTGCATCCAGTTGTCGCGTGTGAATTCTTTACTTTGTTCTCTTCCTAGTACAACTTGATTGATAACATCTGTTGTTTGCCATCATGCAAAATCATCTCCTTTAAATGATGTGACACAAACAAAGTGTAACTCTACCGTAAATATTATAAAGTTACAAAGAATATCTTACAGGGTTGAAATGAAATTGCATATGACATCGACCATCTGAGAATCATATTCAGGTCCTTCCATCTGAAAATGGCTAACGCCTTCAATGAGGTGTGTTTCAGTGCGTCCCGCTGCAGATTTCAGCTTCTTATTCAGCTGACTAACGCTAGTGAAGCCATCACGTGTCCCCATAACGAAGAGTTTGGGTTTTGGGGATGAGAGAATGGCTTTGTGATGCCGTCCAAAGAGAACTGAGGCCATTAGGCCAAATGGGTATCCCAAACTCACGTATCCCACCACTTGCTCTACTTGCTCCACTGCTGATCCTGCGATCGGTGCACCTGCCATACACTCTTAAACTTCATTTTTCTTCTTTTAACAATACAAATTGGCATGGACTATCAAACTCATCAAAAAGCAGTGTGATGAGAGAGCTCATCGATTTCAAGTACACATGTTATTTCAGGAAGTTAATCAGTGACTATGATCAGTATATGTAGGAGATGGGTTAGATATTCATCTACAAGTTTCTCACAAGACTATATGAACACATCAAAAAGAAAGGATTACTGTACGAAGATGCACCATCATCATTGTCAGACACAAGACACGTAATTTGCAGGTTAATCAATAACAACAGGACACAAAAAGCAATCTCTAAACTGATACTTTCGTAGTCTTTAACAAACACCTGAAAAGGTTCATATCAATCACAGTTATGTATATGTACAAGGCCTAGAACCGATCATACTGTCATCAGTCTATAGTTATGACATATTAGAACTGAAATGGAGCAAACAAAGTCACATTCTGAGTTATTGTTTTCCATAAAAGCCAACAGATCAAATACAGCTCAAACATTCATTTCAACAGAAACCAATGCCCTCAATTTGATCACAAATCCTTACATTGGATTCGAAATAAACTGCTACAGATTGAACTAGTAATAAGCATTACCATATCAAACACAGATGTTGATCAATCAACAATTAGCATCAAAGAGGTAAAAAAAAAATCAAAACTTTGAATTGTTTACCAGCCGAAGAACCAATGAGCAGGATCCTATGAGCACCGAGATTCAGAGAAACCCACCGACAAACAGCGATCACATCCTTAACTTCAGCGAAGCCCGTAAGAGTAGCCTTTCCAGTGGATTTACCAGCCCCTCTTGTGTCGAAAGTGACAGATGTGAAACCCTTAATGGCCAATTCAGAAGCTATGCCTTTAAGAAGAGCTTGACAACCACCCATGAGCGAGAATGGGTGGACCAGAACTATTACCAGATTGCCATCGTCACTGCTTCCTCCTAAGTTTCTGGATTTGAAGATTCTCGTGTGAAGCTTCACAACGTCCTCGGAATCAACGGTACATGATTCGACAACAAAGCTTGATGACATTTTGGGAGAGATGTATGAAAAATTGAAAGTTGATGTGTTTGGTTGGGTTTTAATCAGCTTACTATAAAGTATAAACCACTAGGACGGAGATTTACTAATACGCTTTTATATCACCCATGTTAAACCAACTATTTAGTCAGTCTCGGTTTGGTCTTTACTCCATCGGAATTTCTAAACCAAATATCTTAAAATAAATATAAAAATAATAATAATAAAGTAGAAAAAGAAAATAAGAAACGGTACTAAAATTCTCTTCTAAGAACAAGCTAAGAATTCCTTTTAGCAATGTGTAAGTATTTTATTGGCCAAATTTATCTATTTTTTCAAATTTAAATTAATAAATAAATTATATACATTATATTAATTTTTTATAGCTAAGATCTCCATCCACCGATGGAGATGCTCTTAGTTTGGTCTGTTGTTAGAGCAACATTATTGAGGTATCTAAAGTGGAAATCTTAGAGTTAAAAGTTGTATTTTTGTGGGTAATTTTTATGCAGATTAATGGGGAATTCTTAAAGTGGGATTATTAGGAACAAAAAAAATGAGAGAAAGTAAAAAGATGAGAGAGAGTAAAAAAGAGGAGAAAAAATCAAAAGATGAGAGAGAGTAAAAAAATGAGAGAGAGATTAAAAAAGGAGAGAGTGTAAAAAGAGGAGAGAGGGTAAAAAGAGGAGAGAGAGTGAAAAGATGAGATTAGCCTTGTGCATAACGAAAAACAGGACTGGAAATTACGGTAATGGTTGAGAACGGTTAATTCGGGAAATTAAATTTACTTCCCAAATAATTTCTGTTATAAAATGGAACGGGAATTCCAGGAATCGGGAACGGTACGGAAATTTTAGGACACAAAATTTACTTCCCGAACTGTTCTCAAAGTTTTACTAAATCGAGAAATTATGGTATAGGTACAAAAAATAGTTTGGGAAATACGAGTAATCAAAAAACTAAGAGTATTGTTTTAAATTATATAATAAATATAACAAAAATAACAATGTATAAAGGATATATCGATATTTAATACACAAAAATATAAGAGTACAGTGTTTGAATTTGTAATTAAATGACCAAACATTATTATTTTTTACCAAAACCACTAGTATATCGATATGAAATCATTTATACTTATTGTAAGGTTCTGAAATTTTTAAGTCAATATTGTTATAGGCTTGATTGTACCTATTTGAAACATATCTAATATTTGAATCTCATATATTTTAGCATTTTGTTAATGTAAACAAATTCCCAATGGGAATTCAGGGAATTCCCGAACCCATTCCCGACCCTTTCCCTTACCCGTTTGGATATTGTTTTTGGACCCAAGCGGAAAATTATAATTTCCCATTCCTAAAAGTGACGAGAATTACGGGACGGGAACGGGACGGTACGGGATATGCCCATGGCTAGATGAGACCGAGTAAAAAAGAGGAGAGAGACTAAAAAGAGGAGAGAGTATAAAAAAAAAGACAAAGTAAAAAAGAGGAGAAAGAGTCAAAAGATGAGACCTACTTTGTTCTACAATATTATTTTTTAGGAAAATATTGCTATAATGAATTTTAATGTTATCTCCTTATTTCGTTTTGAATTCAAATGTATTCTTATAGATTCTAATAGGTTATATTTGGAAAATATAATATATCTGTTTCGGAAAAAATATTTAAATCAAAATTAGAATAGAACCATATATTCTCTTCTTAAGTAGTTATTTTTATGAAGTTAAATATAATCATATATTCTCTACTTAAATAGGTAATCTCTACTTATATAGATATTTTTATTTGTTTATTATACTACTAAATTAAGGGATTGGGTAACGGAAAAATCCTATTTTTTGTCCTATATATACTCATAACACTTAGAAGATAAATTTCTAAGAACACAAAATGGATTGGATTTCTTTGCCCAATAGTATCCTTATTTCTATTATCTCTCATTGTTTCAGTTCATCTAAGTCGTCTTTCCTAAACCTCCGGTTAGTATGCATTAAATTTTATATCATATGTAACAAACCTCAAGTGCAGTATGGATTTTCTCTACTAGATGATCTCTTCCAACCTGCTTTTGATTCCCCTCAAATCTACTATAGAAGGTACCAACAACTACGGAACAATGGAAACCCTGAAGCATTGTATCGTTTGGGAATAATATGCTATTTCTTTGACAACCATAAAGCCAAAGGATTAATATTGCTACATGAAGCTGCTCGAAGATTTCTTCCTCACGCTATCTATCTATACGGAATCATTCTCATATGTCTTGGTGGTAGAGCGAAACAAGAAGGTTTTAAAATCCTTTTGGTTTTGATCAAGCCTCTAATGTCCGAAACTTTAAAACAACTTGAGATATTACGCGCAAGTATAGTGAAATATGTTATGTGGCGTGCACAAACGGTCTTGCTACAGCTTAAAGCTAAATACTCCAAAGACAAATATTTTTGCAATGGTGAAACTTCTGATTTCTTGAATAACAATAATATATGGCATATGTATGGTGCTAATGCAGACATGAATACTAAGTCATTATGTAGCATCTCTCTATGAGATCATGAAGTTAATCTTTTTATACCCTATACTTTTGGATTTTAGTAAAAAAAAATTTAATGAATCAGATCATTTTCTTTTATTATTTTAGTTACATGATTTTATGACTATTATTTACATTGATTATTATACGTTTCTATATAAATTTTGTTTATTTCATTTTCATTTATCTTATTATAATTACAATAAAACAAAGTAATAATAGGTTGTAAATGATAATTTGCATGTACAACTATAATTCAAAATTTGGTTACATGTTAAATTATAATTTTAATATTTATATTATAAATCATAAAAATATATGGTAGAAATAACCGCAATTTTTCTTTATATCATCCAAATATTTTGTATTGATTAACATCTACTTTTCGTTTATAAAAGAATAGTATAGTTATTTGAAATATATTTTGTTGCAAAATATATCGTATATAATCAATTTAATATCAACTCCTGTTTTTCCGTTATTAAGTTCTCTTAATATATTTTCTGTACATTGTTATTAATTATAATATACCTAAAATGATTTGAATAATACATTATAAGAGAGTATATATATAAATAAAAATAAAAATATACGCAATATATAGAATATTTTTTTATATTCCTTTATGACTATCATTCTATTAAATACATATAGTTTGAAGACGATAAATACACATCCCATGATTATAAATATGTTTGTGTTCCTCATTTTACATGTATGCCTCTTTTTGTAAGTTATTTTCAATATTAATGATTTCCAATGGTTTCTTTTTTAATGTCTTTATCTGATGATTTTTTAATCCAAATTGCATCATATTGTGCTGCAATTTCTCTGAAAAATGTTTGTAACCTTAGATGCGTCTGCAGAAAATTCCATATTTTATGTAATGAAAGTCTTATTCTTTATAGACTTTCTTTAGAAGAATTAGAATTCAATCCAAGAGATATACCCTCTTTTCAGCTCTACCAAACATACCGAAAATTACAGAATCATGGAAATCCTGAAGCATTATATAGGTTGGGTATAGTACGCTATTTCCATGATAACGACAGAGATGAAAGATAAAATTATTGAAAGACGCTTCAGAAAAAGGCAATATTGATGCAATGTATCTTTATGATGTTATTCTTGCATGTCTTGGAAGATCATCAAAAAAACAAGGTGATAAACTTTTGTCTTCATTTTTCAAAACTACAGTGTTACAAACATACGATAACCTTTTAAAAGTTCATCGTCGTGTGAAATGCTATCTCAATCCCACTAATCCATTGGTTTTCAAAAACTTAATGGATTCATATGTTAAAGACATCTGTCCTTCAATTCACCGACCAACATATGGTAACGTTGAAATTTCCAAGGCTTGCAAGATTTACATATTTGATTTTGATGTCTGTTCGACACTAGATATGAGCTACTTATTCGAAGAGAATTTTTCGTAAATATGTATTTTCGGTTTCTTTTTATTATGATCTTATCTATTATAATAAAAGAATATTTATTATAGACATTATATTTCGTGCTTATATATTTTCATTATCTAAATTTTATTTTTTTGCTATTCAGATATTATTTATATATATTAACTTAATGACTTTTATGTTTATGATTTATTACATTCTCTTATCATTTGTATAATGTATATAAACCATATATTAGTTAAAATATACCACACATAATTGAAATATACATAAAGTTCAGAACAAATATTAATTATAAGTGTATATATAATTAACCAAAGAGAAAAAATATGTTATATATAACCTAAGAACTCTTAATTATGCAAACTATATATTAACGTGTAAAAAATCGCATACCTAAAACTAACGACGATTATTTATTAACATCAATATATATTAAAAGTAAAAAATAATACCCAAGTAATAATTATATATAATTTGAGACAAATATAACGTGCAAAATAAACATCCCAACACATAAAAATTATAAGAGAAATATATATTAAATGAATCCATCCACTAAATCAAAACCAATTCATATATTAAGACCCATATAAAAAAATACGAATTACAATTAAATTTAAATAACTATATACAACAAAAATTTCACGAAAATATAATCCCGTGTAACCGCACGGGACATCATCTAGTTTTATCATTAAAAAACTTACTCTCTCATCTTTTTACTCTGTCTTATTTTTTACTCTCTTTCATCTTTTCACTCTCTTTTCTTTTTACTCTCTCCCCTCTTTTTTACTCTCTCTCTTCTTTTTACCCCCTCTCCTTTTTTACTCTCTCTCTCTCCTCTTTTTCACTTTCTCTCCTCTTTTTTACTCCCTCTTCTCTTTTTACCATCTCTTCTTTTTTACTCTCTCTCCTCTTTTTCACTCTTTCTCTTCTTTTTTACTCTATCTCATCTTTTGACTATTTCCCCTCTTTTCTACTCTGTCTCATCTTTTTACTCTCTCTCCTCTTTTTAGCCTCTCATCTTTTTAGTCTCTCTTATCTTTTTTACTATGTCTCATCTTTTCACTCTCTCCTTTTTTTACTCTCTCTCCTCTTTTTCACTCTCTCTCCTCTTTTTTACTCTCTCATCTTTTTTACTCTCTCTCATCTTTTGACTCTTTCCCCTCTTTTTTACTCTCTCTCATCTTTTTACTCTCTCCTCTTTTAGTCTCTCTCATCTTTTTAGTCTCTCTCCTCTTTTTTACTCTGTCTTATCTTTTTACTCTCTCTCTTCTTTTTTACTCTCTCTCCTCTTTTTCACTTTTTCTCCCTTTTTTTTACTCTTCGGTCCATAAATTATAGCCTTTTAGTTAATCCATTTTTCAAATTTGTTCTGAATACTATATTCTAGGATCCATTTGGATACAAAGTATTATATCTAATGAGTGGAAAATGAATTATTTTATTGGATGAGAATTGAATTAGACCAAAAATAACTTTACACAAATAAATAAAACGGAAATTAACTATAAATTAATTTAATTAAATTTTGAGATAAACAATAAGTATAAATATATGAATATAATTAAGCTTTAGAATATGTTATATTATATAAATCAATTATTTTGAAATAACCAAATATTTCCAAGTATATTATAATTGTATTGGTATAAATATGTAATTATTTATTTTGTTAAATGAGAAATTAATTTATTAAACAAAAGATATTACTATCGAGGATAGGTGGCCCAGTGGTGTTGTCACTTTACAAATCCTCAAGGCACTAGATATCGAATCCCCTACCTGCAGTATAAGGAGGGGAATTAAAAGCCACTAGGTTAGTTGACAAAAAAAAACAAAAGATATTACTTACCTTTATTGGTAATCGGAGAAATGGTTGTAAGTAAGAAAATCTTCCAAATTAGCTGAAAAGATATCAAAAAGATTTTCTTCTTTTTGTCTTGAATCAATTATGGTTCACATCTCAAAAAATTTCTAATATCATCATTTAAACTTCTTTTAAAGAGAACTATCATAGAGGAAAACGAAAGGGTGTGTTGAGTAATCGATCAAAAACCAAACGTACTTATTAATCTTCATATTTCGACTTGCTATGCAGTTTATTTACATGTATATATAGAGTACAATCAGGTAGTTTTGTCTATTGTTTTTCATTTGCATAATTTTTAAAAAACCTTTCTTTTTTTCATGTTGTTTTTCATAGAGTATAGAGGACTGATTGTAGCAAAATTGAAAACAAAATCGTAACTCAAAAATATAGAGAATGGAAAAATGACTTTTGGTTTAGGGTTTGGAATCTAAGGTCGCAGGCAGAAATCATTAAGTTTGTTCCTTGATATTTGATTTAATGGAAAGAGTTTTAGATAAGAAATATATATATATTATTGATCAATGTATATCAGTCTAAAATGTTAGAAGCATTATAGTAATGTAAATTAAATTTTATTTTAATGTTTGGAGAGAAGAATATATTCGAACATGAGTATACTATTCCTGCTAGATGAGATCTTGATGAACATATGTAGTAAATGTANTAAATGTGCACCTGAGGGATTAGCGACAATTAGGAATGTTAAGCTTGTTGCAAAAAAATTTCGTGATATGTGCAACAGAGAAGATATTCTGATGAATATCTCTTTAGAAAATGTACATTTCTATTCAATGGGAAATAACGAAAACGTTCTCAATAGTTTCTATGAAAGGTTATGCGAGGTAGGAAACATTGAAGCTATATACATAACAGGAGATATAAATTATTTTGTTAATGATCTTCGTGAAGATGGTTTAGATAAGTTACTCAAAGCAAGTGAATTTGGAATTCCGGAAGCACAACTTGTTTATGGAGTAATTTTAGTATGCTTGGGAGAACAAACTAAAGTGGAAGGGTACAAAGTCTTAAGGAATCTATTAAGGCCAACGGTGGGAACAACATTGGACTATTTAGCTCAACTTCAAGATCTTGTATGCTTTGGACCAGCACAACTTCGAATTCAAGGAGACCTTCGAATGAGAATTCTGAGTATGTATTATGACAAATGTCAGTGTGAATGCAATGGTGAATTTGCAATAGATGTTCCCTTTTTTTGAAGGTTGGGATGGAGTTGATCATGGAATTGATGAACTTATTTTAGAAGCATGTGAAATTTGCTTGTGGGATTATCAAATTAGAATAATATTACCTTAGGCTTTATGTTTGTTATGTTGATATGTAATTTAGTATTTTGAATTTCGTTATTAAGCATTATGAACATGTTTATCTTTTAAGTTATCTTATTCGGAAATATTAAAGACTTTTATGTTAATTATTGTGATAATATATGTTTGATAATAGTTTAAATTAGTTATCTATATTGTATATATGAATCTAGATGACAATGATTCGAGTTACTATTTTAATATTTGTAAGAAGAGGGCTCGGGCAGCAGCAGCGGGATTTGAAAAAGGAATTGGTGTTAAGCTTTTCATCATCCTGGCGTCGAGCTATTTTTCCGCAGGACCTCCCCTTTTCTTAATTGAAGAAATAATTAGAAAATAAAACCAAGGATTCAAATGAGTAAGTGTTTTGGTTTTCCATGAGACGGGAAATGAAAACTATTAGCCCCACACGAAGTTTGTTATTGTTGATATATATAAATAAGGTTAGATCTTTCGAATATGTTATATTAATTATGCTAAATTAATAATTGGAGAAAATCAAGTTATGGACCCATCAATGTTTTTTCTTGTATATACATTTTGATTTGTTAAACTAATTAGTTAAAGATGATAAATGAAATATGACTGTGGATAACAAACAATGTAAAATTTCAATTGATTGGCTCTATTGACATTATTTAGATTATTCGAATCAATTAGAGATTATATATATCAAATTAATATAATTTAAAGTTCATAATACCATTGTTAGGATACTCAATAACAAAACAATTATATTTTAATAAAAAGAAAAGCCGATTGATTAATTTCTATTTATAGGTTTGATAAACAAACAGAAATTAAAAACAGAGCAAAAATATATTNGAGCAAAAACTTAATCGTGATTACAAACTTGATGTGCAATAATCAAAAATTTATAATATGTCAAAAGTTCCACCCACTTAATGAATGTCTGGCTACACAATTCCAGAAACAACCATAACACATTTCAGTTGTTAAGATATCATTCTTTGCTCCAAATTCTTGCCAAAGATTTTCAACTTCAAAAAAATTTTTGGTCTTCCCATCACACCGCACTTCTCTGGAACAAATTTAGTCTTCAATGATCTTATTGTTTCATCACATAACACCCAGAGATTTTGATCAATACTATAATAAAACTCGAAGAAAACTTGAACAATTTTAGACAGTAATGGTTCAATATATTGTGAAAGAATTTGAATCCTTTCAGTTTTCTCCTTTCCACCAATATGTAACAGTAGTATCCCGTAGAGATACTTCCCATAACGATGGTTAAACAAATAAGCCTTTCGGAGTAACTTGAGACCCAAAACTCCGTTGTTATCATAAAAAAAATACCATAACGATATAAAGCTTCAGGATTGTCAGTGTCATAGAGTTTGGAATACCTTTTACTTGCTTGCTCCACATCAGGCCAATATGGAAAAACACGTCTTCATCAAGTGGTAGCGTAGAGAGAATCTGATAATCATCACATATTATCCTCATCTTCTTGCAAGACGCTCTAAGATTTAGAAATGAAGATAAGGAACATTTAGCAGTAAGTTTAGCGATGGCTATCAAATGATAATCGGACAAAGAAAAAAGAATAGACTCATCCATGATCAATTTTTGTCTCTTTGGCTGCATGGTTTAAGTTTGGAGATCTGTAAAGACGAAAAAATGATGACGTGAGTAATAGAACTGATGAAAATGTAAAATAAGTAATAGATTGCTTTAAAAAAGAGTTGAAAAAATTTTGTGTTAACGAAAAGGTTGCATGAAACAGTGTGACTGTAAAAAAGATAATGATTATGAGTTATTAATAAATTCTGACAACACATTTCGTAAATTGTCATGTTTTTCAATTAAACAAAACAACATGAAAAAAGAAAGGTTTTTTAAAAAATTATGCAAATGAAAAAAACTTTTAACATACCTAAAATTTTTGGCTAATTAATAGTATACGTAAGTATTGAAATTAATTAAACAAATACTTTCGAAAATAGTGACAAAAATAAGCATTGGAAGTTATTTGATTCCATGGTGATAACCCATAAAAAAGATATATGTGAAAGAGGAATTGTACCTAAAATTAGGTTAATGTTTGGTGTATAGAGGTCATAGTGTTTATATTGTAAACAAAAATAAGTTGTAAATTTAAAAAATAAAAATATTGAGAATCTTAAAATTCTTATAGTAGTTCAGAGTACAATATATCGTGATAACTATATTTGTGTAAACTTATTTATTAATATCCATATATATTGATAGTCTTCCAATTGATATGCCCTAAACTTAGATACTAACCTTAAATTTAGATTATTCGAATCAATTAGCGATTATATAGATCAATGAAATATAATTTAAAATTCAAAATACTCTTTATATGATATTGTAAAGTGGTTAATGGAATAAATATAATAATTGATCATTATTTAATAAAATATATATAATGGTATTCATTAACAAAACAAAATATGTAATTTGGTTTTGTTTTCAAATAAATTTCATATGTAAACTTTCATATATTAAAAATATTTATTTAATATTATTTTAATTGTTTGGTTGCACAATGCTAACCTAATTAGATAATGATCAATTTAATATAAGTACGGTGAATAAAACAATCGACGTGTACATAAAATATGCGGAGAAAAATCATATATAGTTTTATATGCATTATGTAGGATAAAATAATTTAATATTAAATGTACATGACTTAATAATAAATTGAAAATAATAGAAAAAATAATAAAAACATAATTAAAGTAATAAACCATATGAAAAGGAATAAAATAAATTTAAATCAGACTAAATAGTTAAATATAGTTAGTGATGACATGAATATTTATGTCTTTCCCAAAATAGATATTCTGATTTCGATTCTATTCAATTATTTATTATATATTCAAGATATTGTTTAAGGAAAGAATAATATTATACATGTACAAATCAGAAAGGTATACATGTGAATTTCCAAATAAGTACTTGTACGTATATTTATAGCATTCCAAAAAAAAATCCGAATTTCATATTTATATATACAATAAATATCTAGGAAATCTAAAATAATATATAATATGTGTCATTGATATATAATTGTAAACATGAACTACTTATCAAAAATAAGATTATTTACATATAAAAAAGATTGTTTACATTTTGTAATTTCATTTTTCAATATAACATTTAGTAGATTAAAGTTAAATAACTTATAAGAAGAAAATTAATTTAAAAATAATTACCAAATAATTACTAATATAATGTCACCATAAAAATGATTACATTCTATAAATTCTGGAAAAATTCTTTATAAACAACATTCATTGTCATGCTTTGGGCGTTTCCATCCTTTTCAAGTATTAAAACCTTCAATCCATTTTTAGATTTCACTCTAGAAACAGCTACATATAGTTGACCATGAGAGAAAACCGGTTTTGGTAAGAATAAATCAACCTTGTTAAGTGTTTGACCTTGACTTTTGTTGATTGTCATAGCAAATACAACAAATATAGGAAATTATCTGCGTCGCATTTTGAATGACAACTTTGTATCGGAAGGACATATGACCATTCTTGTTATTAGTATCGTATCACCAAGATGGTCTCCGGTAATTATACGGGCTTCAATGACATGTTTATCTATTTGAGTAACTTGCAGCCTTGTACCATTACATAGTCCAACTTTTGCATCGATGTTCCTCATTAGCATAATAGGAGCTCCTACTTTCAATTTGATACAATGATTAGGTAAACCAGACATCTTAATATTATTAAGAAAATCTGGTGTAAAGATCATTGTATCAATAGAATAAGAATCAATTAGACATAGGCTATCTGCACTCAAATAAGTCATCTCATCACCTGCAAGAAACAAAAGTTTAATTGAATAAATATTTGTATGGGATAGTTAAATTATTATCATTATATATGTTATAAGATTGTAACAATGTTTAAATAACAAAAATGAATAATAAAATATCAAAATTTATTGTTAAAAATACCTGATAAAAGTGAAAGCATGTGATCATTAATTAGATCTAATCCATGTTCGTAAGACATAATATAGCCCTATCTTGGAAGAATATTAGGTCATATAGATGATCTAAAAAATTACCATATACTTCCGAATAAATAGAGATGACAGGATCTGATGTTCCTGTAATAAGTAATTCTTCCGCAATATCAATCAGAACTTTACCTGAATTAGGTTCATTAATTCTGCCATCACCAATATCAAGAATCCAATCGGAAAAGCGTTGAATTTCTTCTGATTCGTCAATGCTTATATCAGAAGAAGATAATAACCTCATATTCTTTGTCAACCTGAGAACTTTACAATCATTCCAGAGATAAGATGCGTTCAATGCTGCCATTAGAGTATCAACTCTACCACAACCAACAATGACAGGTAAAACTTGTCTAAAATCACCACCAAATACAACAACTTTTCCGGCAAATGGTTTATCTTCTATCCTAATTATATCACAAAGGCTTATATCTAAAGACTCAAAGCAATGCTTGCTCATCATGGGAGCTTCATCCCATATAATAAAAGATGCTTCTTTGATCAAGTTAGCTAAATCATACCCTTTTCTCATAGAGCAAGTTGTAAACTTGTCAAGGTTTAAAGGGATACCAAATCTCGAATGTGCAGTCCTCCCACCAACTAAAAGTAAGAAAGCAATTCCGCTAGAAGCAACATTGATAACAACTTTTCCTTTACACCGTATAGCTGAAGATAAAACTTTCCAGAGGAATGTTTTGCCGGTGCATCCAAAACCATAAACAAAATAAACGCCTCCTTTATGGTTCAATACAGAATGTACAACGTTACATAAATAATCTTTTGCTCGGGGGTCAATCGTTGGACATTTACATCGTGGTCTTCTNTGATCTTCTTTGAGCTGAGCACAATTATAATTCAGCTCCTCAAACAAAAAATGATTTACATGAGCCTGATTATAGGAATCATCTAACTGTGGCAACGACGGATACCTTGACAATGAACTACCATTAGACTTTAAAACAGAATCCAACTTGGCCAAAGTAAAATTATGAATTTGATCTTCGATTAAAATAAGATCTAAAAAAATTGAAAAATTTAATAAAATTGTATTATTTAAAATATAAAGTTAGTAATAAATATCTAATCCATAATTATAATATAAATTATATTTTCACCTTTGCTATTCAGTAACTTCCGTCTCTTGATAAGAATATCCTCTGACAATAATCTCCAAGTAGCTTCCCAAACAATTTTTAGAGAGGTTATGCTATTACATAAAAGCATATGTACAAAAGAGTGGCGAAGAAAAGATGATGTTGCCAATTGACTTGCACTTTGAAGTGCTTCAATATACTCTGAATCATCATCTAATAATCCCCTAGCAACACATGCTTCTTTGAAAGTGTTGTACACTACACCATCCACTGTTCTGATATCCTCATAGCATGTTGGATCTCTAACCTTGTTAAGTAGAATTCTCAAGAAAAATAACTCCTTAAGCGAAGGTGGGACATAATAAATTCTACCAACAACAAATCTTGCAGTTTTCCTTTTGTTCCATAATTTTGCTTTTTTATTGTATATATACTTGGAAAGAAATTCAACATATGTGAGTTTTCTTGCTTCTGGTTCATGTTTATTTTGTTCCATCCAAGCAATAAACATAGACTGATCAATAGACTTTTGATTCAGAACACACTCGACCGGATCATCATCTTTCCACACCAAAATTTGTTGACCCTTTTCATGGAATGATAGTTTCTCAACAGGAATAGATCGATAGTGGATTGGAAAGGCCAAAATTCTCCAAGCTGCTTCGCAAGCAGATATATATTTATGAATATAATTTATGAGTATATTTTAATTAACTAATAGTGAAGTTGAAAACATATAACAAATATATATTCAAAATTAAGTTATTATTGAGTTACCTGCAATCAAAATAAGACTTGATTTCATCTACATCTTCTTTGTCTAAATCAATGTCAGGATCTTCATATGGTGTCTCATTACCAACACCATTGTCATTAGATCTCTTTAGACCAAATGCTATTCTATCATGTCCCTTATGAATGTACTTAAATAAGTACTTCACTGCAGATGACTGGTTACACCACTCAACATTGATATGAGCTTTATATTGAACTAACAACAATCTATTATGAGGAACCACATACCTATTATCACACTTGAAATCATTTTTCACAAAAAATCGATTATTATCACGATGCTTATAAACAGGATAACCATCTTCGTCAACTATTGTAGATTCATTAAATCGTTTAGGATAAAACTTAGCGCATTTTCCTTCTTTCATACATGGAGAATTCATGTTAACAGCACCACATAAACCATGAATCATCTTTGACAACATCAAAATATTCTGGATCTTCATCTCTATCCGGAATCTCAGCACTAATTATCGTGACAATGTCTTCAGCATTCGGGTACTTGTTGTTTTGATGCATAAGCAACAAAATATGTGCATGAGGAAGTCCTGTTTTCTGGAATTCTATAGTATACATGGCTGAAAATATAAATTTAAGAAGTTAATATTGCAAAACAAAATTACCATATAATTATTATTTAAACATAAATAATATACTATTTAAAATATAATGTAAAAATTTACAAAATTTTATATAATGTTTTGTATATAATAAAGTGATTGTAAAATGTACCTGCAATAGTTTTGCCAAATACACCATTATCACCGGTCAAATCATTTAACAGATTGTCGAGCTTCATTTTAAATAATCTACAGATAATATCAGGTCTATCCTCTGGATGTAAACCTCTCTCTTGAAGAAATCTTGTTATTTCTGGCCATTTAGGATTGCATGTAAATATGATAAAAAGATCAGGAAATCTGAGATACTTACATATAGCCATTGCATCCATGTAATTTTGTCTCATGTATGTTTCACCACCAGTGAAAGAAGATGGAATGAGAATCCTAGAACCGTGATCAACCATCTCAACATCTCCTTGATCAGCTGCCTCTCTGACACTTGCATAAGTTCCAAAACGAAGCTTTACTTGATTTTTCTTTAAAAATCACATGTTGTTAGACTCGATAGCTGTATACCCATCATCCAGGAACTGCTGAAATAAACTTCTAGAACTAAGAAGAATTTTTGACTCGTTTCCTCTTTCTTGAATACGATATGCAAACCATTGTCTCAAGGTTATATTCTTTTGTTTCGTACCAGGCCTATCTAAAAAAGTGTTCTCAATATCTAATCTCCAGCCATCTTCACCTCTAGGAAATAAAATAGTATACTTTAAAGGCAAATAACATGCATTTATCTCACTTATTCTTTTTAGCTCGCCAGATTTCCGCTCTAACACAATATCTCTTTTATCCATGCCAAGAACAAAATCACCAACAACCTCGGAAGAAGTAGGATTATTGTCCATCTCTACCACGTGCGTTGAGCAAAACAAAATGTAATGTCTCAGTATCTTATTCTCTAAACCTTTCTTTGTATGTGTTGAATATTTTGACGTAAGGATTTACTGCCTTTAACATTTTACTAAGAATCTCAACAATATATGTTCTCAATCTATTAGGAGATTCATGACTGATGTTGTCTCTGTTAGTATAGAAAATATACCACTTATTAAAATCATATGATAGATTTGTAAAATATTTAATAATTGCAATATAGTAAATTTTAAAACAAAAAATAATTACCAATAAGCTCTAAGTCTATTCATGACCTCGTTAGAAGTATCATGAATATAAAGCTGCGAGAATTTTGGATGACCATTATCTGGAATCATACTTCCCATAAGATGGTAATTCTCACCATGAATTCTGTAAATTTTAGGACCACGTCCTACATTGATTGAATGATCAATCTTGCCACCAATAGATGTAAAAGAAAACATCATGTTGTATGCTCTTATGTTTTCTCGGAAATTCTGACTTCTTTCATCATTGTATGTGATAGATCAATTAACTCTTGTGGAGCAAGTTCTAATAGTGACAATTTAACTTTTCCATGCATACAAAAATTATTAAATGAAACTTTCTTAGAGTTTCTCTTCTTATGCAACCTCTCCCCATACCAATGAGTAGCACCACAATGTACACATTTGTATACGGGATCCCCTTCGTTTACATATTCTGTTTGTTTTGTAAAAACTGATATAAGAATATTAAATATTAAAGAAACATAATACATTTTAATTATAGAAAGGATATATATATATATATATACCTTTTAATGAACTTGAACTATGTTGAATACCATCCATTGTTGTATGAGCATTAGAGTTAGCATTACAATTAATTGTTGATTGTAAATTACTACCAATATTAGTAGTAGAACTAACTATTTCTTCATGATCACTATCAGAAAAATATACTCTAGGTATATCCTTCAGATTCTCCCTCACTGATAAAATCGATATCTGAATCTGTAAAATATTATAAGTAGATTGAAAATTATATACATATTTTAAAATAATTTCTTAAATTCTTCCAATATATTTGATAAATTCTCTATCTGGAAAGTACATATTTTTACATAATATATGTCTATTCTATAATTATACAAACCTTCGAAATCACTTGAAAAATATTCTAGAGCAATGTTATGGCTATCATGAATGTTATTCGACATGTAACTCGATCCTGAAAACATTATAGTATCGACGTCAATTAGATAAGAATATTGATAAAATTATATACAAACTAAATACTTACAAAAAAGTTATACCATTATTGATCTTTTGGAAAAATGAATCTACATTGTTTGTAACAGAATTTGAAGCTTGAGAAAGCTGGGTTTGTAAGTTATGTTATTTACCAAACAATTTAGAAATTGAATCAGCATATAATCTATCTCGGTTGGTAGATTTCTTTTTATCTATATACAAAAAACACATTTTGATTAATAAATAAATGTGTAATGAATATATTGTTTAATATAAAGCAACAAAAATTGTATAATTAAAAAAGACAATCCCAGAAGATAATAAAAATTGAATACTTTCCTTAATTTTGAAGAATAGTACTACCAGATGGATTAATGTGGGAGGATCCAATATTTGTAATATCTCCCAAGATAAATGTGCTGCGATTTGATGATAGAGTGGGGTTTTGATGAGAATCAGCGGTAATAAATAAAAAATATCCAACAATCAACAATAGTAGCAATAATTAATTTAAAGGCGTGAATTTATCGTAATAAAGATGTATACCATTTTATGAACTGAAGGTCTTCTTTTTCTTAGAAGTTTTTGAAGTGGCCATAGATGATTGATAGTTCGGAGGCTTTGTTTTTTTCATATCTATAGACAAAAACTCATGGACTTAAGATTAGGAAAAAAATTTGCAAATCTAAAATAGAATAAGATATTATAGAATATTATATAGATAACTGGTGAATAAATTACATATGATAACTAATACCTAGGATGTGCACAAATGAAAACAACTAAAATCGGATAAACTCAAAAAAGGATAGTGAAGATTGATAAGTTGTAAAAGAACAAAGGAAAACTTTAGGGTTTAATCCATCTGGTACAATATAATAACAGGTTGTTACGGTCTGAACCATAATTATCGGGAAATTAAATTTCTAAAAATATTTATGTATAATAACATGCTCGTTAATTTAGGAAAATAAATATTTACTCAATGAAAATTTTAAATTTGAATGATATTGTTTCCAAACATATAAAATTCGATTAAACAGATTTAATCATGTTTATTAAGTATGCAAGGTTATGTATATCAGGAAAATAAGGATTATACAGAACAATTGTTAAGAACTATTTTGATCAGTAATCAAAGCATTATACAAAACAGTTGTTAAGAACTATTTTGATGTTCTTAAAGAAAATAAGGATTCAATATGCCATGTAAAGGTAGTGTTATTATTCCTCAACATATACATATGCAACCAAACCAATAACAACAATTTCATTATAATAAATAACCACAAAATAAATATAACCTAATAAAATAAGCTTGAGTCTTCAAAGTATTCGATCATGGAATCTTACAATTGACTAAAAGAATTTTTTTGATTTTGTAAGTAGCACTTTATCACCAATTCTATCCCCAGAAATAATAGTAGCTTCAATTGATGTGATAGTCATCTTAGTAATGCGTAGCTGTGTCCCAAACACCAGACCTGGTTTAGAATCAATGTTTCTAGACAACATAATATCAAAGCAAGTTGGATAACAACTAATTCTTTTCGAAGATGGAGAAGAAGACATAGATCGAAAGCTGTTTGATTCCATGGTGATAAACTATAAGAATAAGATAAATTTGAAAGAGGAAGTGTTGATTCGATTAGGTTAATGTTCGGTGTATCCTGTTTTTAATATTTATATTGGTACCCAAATTTGTTTATGGATATCAATATAAAAAATGTTGATAATCTCAATTTTCTTATAATGTTATGAAAGATTTTTTTACGTGATAATCAAATTATAGTAAATTTATTTAATATATATAATTATATATACCAATGCATTTAACTGATTGACATTAAGCTAAAATTAAAAATTTAAATTTAGAATATTCAAATCAAATTACAGATTATATAGATCAATATAATATAATTTTAAATTCAAAATGCTATCATTAAGATATTCTATGTTTGTTAAATGAATACATATAGTAATTGGTAAATATTTAATATAATATCTAATTGGATTCATTGTAATCTATAATGGCATCATAATTATTATTATTTATAGAAAAATAAAATGTACAACAATATAGCAAATTTAATGCAGATATAAAAGAGTATAACAGTTTCATCAATATTTAAATATTTTAAAAATTCAAATTAATTTATCAAATATTATAAGATATTTTGAAAATATAAAACTTAAAATTTTGAAATAAAAAATAATTAAATAAATAAATGAGAAACTTAGCAAACAAAAATATAATTTAATAAATAAAATTAAAATTTGAAATTAATCAAATAAAAAGAAATGAAATAAGAACGCAAAAAACTCCAAAAGTTGTAGTGTAATAAGAAATACATCTAAAAAGACATTTAAAGTTTCTCCATCTTATTTTTTTGAATGAATTGAGTTTTGATGTAGAAGTGTTGTCATGTGAAACACCATTGCAAGTTGGAGAATCATCCTTCCTTTTTGAAAGAGGTGTTGATGATTGAAAATTCATTGAATCATTTTCGTATTCACCATTGGTTAACATTGATTGACCCTACAAAAGTAATTAAGAATAAACAAAATATAGTTTGATCTAATTTGACATGTAATATAAAACTGTTAATCAATACTTTTTTTACCTGTGACGAATATGTGTTATTGTAATCCTTGATCAATTCAAGTTTAGTAACCAATTGACTAACTCGATAAATTTGATCTTCACTTCTCCCCAAATGCTTTTTCTCAACACCAACAATAAATAGAAATAATTTCCCTGTAAGATTCTTTAAAGCCAGTGGAATGTTTTCCGTATCTTTAATCTACATAAATATAATTTTTAAAATTGTATGTATAAAATAATAAATTAAATACAATAAATGTAAACAATCATTTATTTTATAATAATAAACAATCTCAGTAACAGTTTGGGCAAGTTCAAAAGCGGATTGATTGAGTATTTACATTGCAATCCAATCAAACATAAGGAACTTTGTTTCACCAGTGGTGTCACCAACATTAAAATGAATGTAATACCTTCATTGAAAATGAATAGGGGTTAAAAATTTATATATTTATACTTGTAATTACAAAAAAAGAATAATAAGATCAATGATTACTTACTTAGGAACCATATCAGTAATGTTTGTATTACATTTGGAACAATTCCACAATTGAGTAACCATTGGTTCTTCGTCAACTCCTTCACCATCAGATATAAGCTCGATTGACAAAACTTTCTTGTTGCAAACCATACAACTTAAGTAACACCAACCATAGTCTGTATCAATGTATAAAATATTAACCATTGATACAAACATCCCAACCTATATGAATTTAACATTATTAAAAAATCAAACAACTAATTTATGGAATGTAAAAAATTGGAATATTAATAGATAAATACTTACATATGATGTATCCAAAAGCTCTTGAATAGTTTTTCTTGGATATTTCTTGAAAAAGTCTTTTCTAACACACAATGCATCAGATGCACTTGTTTGATTATAATCAACTCTTGAGAGTGTTAAACCATCGTTTGGTAAACTATAAAAATTATTCCAAACAATACTTAATATATAATAATAATGACAAACAATAGACAATNAATGCCTTGTAGAACAAAAGCCAATAAATTGATAAATTATAACAAACTTACATCGGTCACAATGAAAATACTTCTTCAAGGTCATCATTGTTTATCCAAAGTTAGTGCACTCAAAAGCATTTGAGATACTTCTTTTTTCTGAAACATGGAAATGTATTTAAGATAAGAAAATAATTATACAATGAACTATAAAATAGTGATATTAATATTACCTTTGAAAATCTTGATTTTGCAAAACTGCAAAACAATGACGACAATTTGTCCTATGAGACTTGATGTTAGTTCTTCTACTTGCTCAGCATACTTACCTCATAGAACACAACTCAGTCGAACATCACTTTAAAGAATACAAAATAGTTTAAAAAGTGATAAGAATAAATAAAATTCAATGATATAATTAATAATAAGAATTAAATGACTTACTTGTAATCTTGGATTTCAATATTCATTTTCTTGGTTTCTTTTCCATTAACATTGACAAACTCAATGTTACCAACATCTATAAGTTGACCAACAATATATACGAAATAAAATTTACTATATAAATATAAAGTTAAGTAAATCAATGAATCAAAGTTGAAATATAAAAATTATTACCAATCAAAAAATTATCGTTAAGTTTACCAATATGCAAATCTGCTAAACTCACAGGGACAATACCAAACAGTCTCTCAGGAAGAGGGTCAGTTAATTTCACATATGTAGTAATAACAAATGACATCTTATATTTATGATGCGTGGTATGATATGAACCATTTGCCGGACCAACAACAAAATTTGTAATAATTTTGGTATCACCTTCTTTAAGAAGATAAGAATATTTCTTGAGCAAATCTTGTTTGATATTACAATGGATAGTAACACCCTGAAAATGCATAACAAATGATGTACAATGAAGAATAATAAAAGTTTAACAATTGACAAAAAATATTATACATTAATTTTTTTTTTCACCTTGCCATCACATAAAACCATCTCAATTGTTTGGCCGAATTCGGAGGTATATGCCTTCCACAGTCTAATGATTTTAACCTTTATCTTCCATTTTTGTGAAACTGGTTTCAAAGAAGAAACATCAGCGAAAGACATATTTATAAAAATAAAAAAGAATAGAGATAGAAATGATGAGAAAAAATAGTACTAGTAGACATGTATTTATATTGTTTTTGGATTAGGGTTTTCGATAATTAATATAGAATTGTTATATTCTAATTATTAAGGATTAGAAATTAATGAAAACCGTATATACTTTGATATTGATAATTATGTAAACTTAAATAAATATTTTAAACTGATTGGTTCAAAAATTAAATTCATAATATTTGAATATAATTAGTGATTTTATGCATTCAAAATCCAAAAATTCCGGGATTTTATTTTTGTATAGTTTATATTTAAGGTAATTTCAAATTCGAAATGCGAAAATTAAGATATTATATGGTTATTAAAGGAGAACATATCGTGATTGATAGTTATAATTGGGAATTTATTAAATATTTTTGTAATCAATATAATAAATTTTAAGTTGTTGGATGAATTATGTAACAAATATAGGAAAGATTCATGATTAGTGCATGATAATTATATAGGATATGATGTATAGGATTGCAATTAAGGTAATTACATCAATAAACTTTCCAAAAAATTCAAACTATATTATTTAAATGAAATCTCTAATGGCATTATGAGTAAATAAGGTTGAGTCAACAGGTAATCTTTCAAAATGTTTTCTTTTTATTATATAGTAGATAAGCTAACAGACTCATTAAGAGAGTCCGTTAAATAAGAGACTTTCATAGGGGTTCTTAAGGTTTTTAATAATAAAATAAGATAAGAACTCCTTAAAAAACTTTTGATAATGTTGGTCTTAGATGCTGAGTCATTATTGCCCTAGGCTCTTACACTAATCTTTTGCTTTCTGTTGGGTGGAGGTTTTCCACGTTTTGTGTCTATATTTCCAAAACTAGTTCGAGACACCAAACGGTTGATTGTATTTTTGACTTCACCATTTTTAGAAGATTGGAAAAATGTAGATTAAATATGCAACTTAGCAAAATTGATTAATTAAACATTAAATTCTGGATATGGTTAATTAAATTTTCAATTTAATATTAACTTTTATAAAAACATCAAGTTTTGGATTGACTCGACCAATTGAGCATTCTGATAATTTCAAATCGAAAATTTCTCTAAATTCGAAAGCCAAATTGACTTTTAGAAGTTTTATTCAGTTCTTATCTTCTTTTTAAAGAACCCCTAAGTTTGATTTTCTTTTTTCTTTCAAAAATAAGCTCAAATTTGTTGGTTTAAAATTTTGTTTTCGATATTTTAAACCAACGAATTTGAGTTCATTCTTGAAAGAAAAGAGAAAACCAAGTCTACATGAAAGTTCATGTGTTTGGTATCACAACTCCGGAACCAGAGAGATCCGACTCCGGGAAACGTTTGCATGTAGAGAAGGGAAGTGCGGGAAGAAGTGGTAGCGACTTCTCTAGTACTTCAAGTGTTTTGAGGGTGATGGAGGGAGTTTGTGATATGAATGTTGATGGAGATTCGAATGTAGTGGATAAGACTAGAGAGAATGACTTGTAGCTCACGCTTTCTAGTGGTGATGGTGAGGGTAAGAGGGATGAAGTGTTGCCGGTTGCATAACACTCCTCCCCGGTAGTTCGATTAGTTTGGAAGATATTTTGTATGATTAATTGTTTATTATGGAACTGCTGGGGGCGAATAAACTCAATTTTTGTTGTTCCATTCGTTATTTGTTGAAGAAGAATTCAGTGGATGTTTTAGCTTTTTCGAGACCCATGCTGGAGGGGATCGAGCTACGATCATTTGTCAAGGTCTTGGTTTTGATAATTCTTTTAGGGTCGATGCAATAGGTCAGAGTGGAGGTATTTGGCTTCTTTGGAAATCAGTTGTAGGCACTATGACTGTATTAGACTCAGATACGCAATTTGTGCATGCTAAGGTGGAGTGTGGCTTGGATATTATGCATTTAGTTATGGTGTATGCTGCTCCTTCGGCCTCTCGGCAAATAGACTTATGGCCAAAACTTAGTTCGATTATCTCCACCATTATGAATCCTATTGTGGTCGGAGGAGATTTTAACTTAATTGTTCGAATTGATAAACGTAGTGGTGGAAGTGGTGGATTATCTCAAGACTCCTTAGTCTATGGAGATTGGATTAACTCTACCTCGCTTAATGATATGGGGTTCCGTGGTTCTCAACTTACATTGAAGAGAGGGACTTCGACCCATACACTTGTGGCTAAACACCTCGATCGTGTGCTTTGTAATCCAGAAGCTAGAATCAAGTGGCAAGATGCTATGGTTACTCACCTACCTTTTCTCGCCTCAGATCATTCTCTAATCTTCCTATAGCTCTGCCCAAGTGTTCCCTCTGATCCCTGTCAACGTCCATTTCATTTTGAGGCGTGTTGGTTGAAACACAAGAGCTTTAGGGAAATGCTTCTAGCCTTTTGGGATCGAACTATTAACACTAAAGCAGCGCTTAAGCTTCTCCAACGGCATCTCCGAGTATGGAACCGCTTAGTGTTTGGTAATATTCATGTTAAGAAGTCACAATTGTTAAAGTCAATCTCGGTGATTCAGTCACAACTCTTGATTAGTCCCTCAGACTTTCTTTTGGAAGAAGAAGAAAGGATTTTGAAGGAGCTTGATGTGATTTTGGAACAAGAAGAAACATTGTGGTTTCAAAAATCTTGAGAGAAATGGATTGCTTTAGGTGAAAGGAATTCCTCTTTTTTTACACTTCAACCATTATTAGGTGGAGGAGAAATAAGATTGACATGTTGCGCGATGATGATGGCCTATGGTGCACAAACCTGAGTAAGCTTGAGGAGTTGGCTTTGAATTATTACACTTAGCTTTATTCTCTTACGGATGTGCCTAGTGTAGTAAACCCTTTGCCGCATGCGGGTTTTGTGTGTATCCCGCCTTCCGAAAGAGCCTCGATGATGAAACCTTTCTCGGCAGAGGAGATAGAGGCCTCAATAAGAGCAATGGGGAAGTATAAAGCTCCGAGTGATGGTTTTCAACTGCTTTTCTATCAGGATTGTTGGGATGTAGTCGGTGAATAGGTATTCAAGTTTATTCTGGCCTTCTTTGAGTCTGGTTGTCTACCAGCGGATACAAATAATGTCCTATTGGTGCTGATTGCGAATGTTCAAAAACCAAAGTCCATAAAGCAGTTTCAACCCATCAGCTTGTGTAATGTTTTATTTAAAATCATTACCAAGACATTGGTTAGTAGGCTGAAGAGAATAATACCTAATATTATCGGTCCAGCCAAAGCGAGCTTTATCCCATGTCGCCTTAGTGTTGACAATATAGTGGTGGTCCAAAAGGCTGTTCACTCAATGAGAAGAAAGAAGGGTAGAAAAGGTTGGAAGCTATTGAAGCTGGATCTGGAGAAAACATATGATCGCATCCGCTGGGACTTTTTGGAGGACACATTACGTGCTGCTATATTCCCAGCTAGCTGGATTAATCATACTTCGGTGCAATTACTTTGGAATGGAGAGAAAATT
The DNA here is from genome assembly GCA_900406435.1 of Lepidium aucheri. Taxonomy (NCBI): domain Eukaryota; kingdom Viridiplantae; phylum Streptophyta; class Magnoliopsida; order Brassicales; family Brassicaceae; genus Lepidium; species Lepidium aucheri. The sequence continues at coordinate 4,674 of OVBA01001696.1, read as the reverse complement.
TCTTCATTTCGGCCTTCCCGAGGGTTGTGGCAGTGGACCCTCTCTCACTTTACCTCTTTGTATTGTGTGTTGAGAGATTGTGTCATCTTATTGATCACTCGATGGCAGCTTCAGAGTGGAAACCGATTCGTCTATCTCAGCGTGGTCCCTGACTTTCCCATATCTGCTTTGCAAATAATTCAATCTTGTTTGCTGAAGCTTCGGTACAGCAAGTTCGGATTATTTGTAACATCTTCGAGCAATTTTGTACTGCCTCTGGACAATATGTTAGCCTTGAGAAGTCGAAGATTTTCTATTCGCAGAATATAAATTGCCAATTGATGCAAAGTATCAGCTCCGAGAGTGTGATTCAAGGGACTGTTGACCTGGGTAAATATCTTGGGATGCCTATTCATCATAAAACCATTAACAAAGATACCTTCTCGGAAACCTTAGAGAAAGTTTCTTCTCATCTTGCAGGTTGGAAAAGTAAAAGCCTTAGCTTTGCGGGACGCCTAACACTCACGAAAGCGGTTCTATCTTTGATACCTGTACACGTGATGAGTTCTATCCTCCTCCCTTCTTCTATTTTGAACAAGCTTGATCAACTTTCACGAACATTCATTTGGGGTGGTTATGATGAGCAGAGAAAGATGAGTCTTGTATCTTGGAAGAAAGTGTGTCTTCCTAAATGTGAATGAGTTTTAGGTATTCGGGAAGCTAGAGATATGAACCTTTCACTAGTCTCTAAACTTGGCTGGAGGATTCTGAATAATGATCGTGGTTTGTGGGCTGAAGTGCTAAAGGCTAGGTAGAAGTTTCGTTCATTTCGAGATGATAATTGGTTATCTTCTCAGGGTGTGTGGTCACCAATTTGGCGAAGTATAGCTCGAACTTTGTAGGACATAGTTATACCAGGTCTCAGGTGGGTTGTGGGTGATGGCGCAACAACGAAGTTCCAGACAGATTGTTGGCTTTTAGATGTGCCTTTGGCTTATGTCGCATCTCATTCGATTAATTCTAAAGATTTAGATCTCTGGGTTAATGATTTGTGGTCTGCAAAATGGGGCTGGAATGTTCATCGTATTAAAGCATGTGTCCTGGAACAGGTGTGGCTCCGATCGATCTCAGTTGCAGTGGATAAATTTTTGGGTGCTTTTGATAGGTTAGCTTGGAATGGGTCAAGGAATGGCATGTTTTTGGTGTCTTCTGCTTATGCGTGTGTCACAAGTAACCCTTCCCCTCGACAAGATTTGAGTACCTTTTATCAAGTGATTTAGAGAGTTCTAGCTCCCAAGCGGGTTAGACTGTTTATATGGTTGATTTCTCATCAATCAATAATGACAAATGAGGAGAGGTTTCGTCACCACATAAGCCTGTCATCAGTATGCCAAGTTTGTCGTGGTGCCCATGAATCGATTCTCCATGTTCTTAGGGATTGTCCTACTACAAAAGGGATCTGGACTCGTATCGTTCCTTCCACTAAGAGACAATCGTTCTTTACTATGAGTCTTCTTGAGTGACTTTTTACAAATCTTAAAAGCTCGATTTCCTCGTTGAATTGCTTATGGTCGACTTTGTTTAGCGTTATAGTGTAATGGAATTGGAGTAGAGATGTCAGTATGTGTTTGGGTCGGATAATACTTGCCATGATTAGGTGAGCTTCGTTAAACGATACGGTCAAGATATCATTCGCGTAAATCAGAATCACCGACCTACATTGACAAAACTGATGCGTATAGAGAGGTTAATTCGCTGGATAAAACTGTTGGATCCTTGGTTCAAACTAAACAATGATGGGGCATCAAAAGGTAATCTGGGTCTAGCAGCCGCAGGGGGTGTGCTCCGTGATTGTGAGGGAGTATAGCGAAGGGGGTTTTCACTAAATGTGGGATTGTGTACGGTCCCACTTGCTGAGTTATGGGGTGTCTACTATGGCCTTTATATTACGTGGGAAGAACGAGTTGATCGTGTGGAGCTCGAGATTGACTCGGAGATGGTTGTGAGCTTTCTTACAACATGGATCAAGGAGACTCATCCTTTGTCTTTCCTGGTGCACTTGTGCCATGGCTTTTTATCCAGGGACTGGATACTCCAAATTTAACATGTGTTTAGGGAAGCTAATGGTATTGCTGATAGATTAGCCAACTATGCCTTTTCTATTTCGTTAGGTTTTCATTCTTTTGATGTTCCTCCTGATGCTATTCGATCACTTGTGATAGATAACATTAATGGGGTTGCTTCATTAAGACTTACGGTTGGTTGATTTTAGTATTTGAATAAAGTTTTGGGATGCTTTTCTCTTCTTTTTCTGACAAAAAAACATGTTTTCACTCTTTTTTTAAGATGTTCACATTTATTATTGAAGATTTCATCATCTGTTTAGGGTCAGTATTGCTTGGCAGCAAGGGCGTACTTGGGCAAGTATCAAGTGGGACTTGTCACAGGGCCCACAAAAATCAAGAGCCCACTATTAAAATTTATGGTCATATATCAACATTCGTGAAGCAGTACATGAAACGAATATGTGGTGCAGTGGTCAACTCAATTTGGCCTTTATAAGGAGGGCTCAAGTTCGAGACTCCTCTGTTGTATTTTTATTTAATTTTTTCACTTTATCTTAAATGAGGGGAAAAAATGAATTTTCACACTCATCTTCTTCTTTACCTCTCTGCGATTTCAAGCTCTATCAAACCCTAAAAATGGAAGTTTTAGAAAATTTCAATGTTTTTTGCTATTTTTCTTTCCCGTTTTACATATTTGTAATACATCTAACAAAAATAGTAGATTTATTAAGTTAAAACCACCAAAAAACAAGTTTTTTAATTTTTTCGAGTTTCCATTTTTTTGGTGGAGTCTTAGATTCTGTTGCTTATTCTAACAATCTTTTTTTTACAATAATTAATATTAATCAAATATATTTAATACCATATTATTGCTTTAGACTTGGTGAGTTTACTTCCAACAATTAGTTAGTCAATTTAATTTACTACAAGTGAACGTTAGATGGTTTGATTTTTATTAATCAATAATAATTTAATTAATTTAAATTGACAACAGAATTTGGTGAACGTTAAATGATTCTAGAGAATAATTTTTAATCACTCTATATATAGTAATTGTATCTACAAGATTTTCACATCTGCTTTTTACAACAACAAAAAATATCATTCTTACTTCTTGTTAAAATAAACAAATAGTTTCTCCAATTATCATATTTTTTATCCACTTTACTTTTTGAATATTAATTATTTTGTGAATTCCAAGTTCTAACGATCTTAGAAAAATGTATGAAAATTTACTATGTTTTATACTAGTTTTACGTATTTGTAGTATCATATTTATAAATTTACTAATAGTTTATTGACCATTTTTGTTTTAAAGGTAAATCATTCATATTTGGAGCAGCTTCAAATTATAGAGCTCCATTGTCTCTTTTTCCAGGTTCTATTGTTATTTTCTTTGCTGTATTTGATAATTGATTAGGTAGATAATCATGAAACAAAAATCAGGTTATGAAAAACGAAAAGAAAAAGAAAAAACAGAAAATTTTATGAATACTCAAAGAGGAGCATTTGATAAATTTTTCGTTAAAGATTCTCGAAGTGGTGAAGAGACAATTTGTTATGATGATAAAATAAATGATAATAAAAAAGAAGATGTAAGAACTGAAAATAAGATCAACGATAATGAAAATGAACAAAGTAAAATACATGATAATGTTTTACTTGATATATATGATCCTAGAAATTGGGATGCTCTTGATCAAAATTCTATAGATATTTTAGCAAAAGCCGGTCCTAGACGAGATTTACCTGTTGTAAAAGGTCCTAAGAACAAATTTGGTAAGAGATTTTGTTTATCTTCTTACAATAAAAAATTATCAAATGGTGAGTTATGTGATAGAAAATGGCTTGTTTATTCTAAAGAACTTGATAGAGTTTTTTGTTTTTGTTGTAAGATTTTTAAAAAAGGTTTGAAAAAAGGTCAATTAGTGAATGAAGGTTTTGTAGATTGGACGCATCTTAGTGAAAGACTATATCAACATGAACAAAGTAGAGATCATATATGCAATATGGCTGCTTGGATTGAATTGCAACATAGATTTAAACAAAATAAAACTATTGATAAAGTCTCTCAAGAACAACTTATGAAAGAAAAAGAATATTGGAAAAGAGTATTATTTAGAATTATTGTTATTGTCAAATATCTTGCAAAGCATACTTTAGCATTTAGGGGAAAAAATGGAAAATTACACCAATATAATAATGGTAATTTTCTGGGTTGATAGAAATGTTAGCTGAAATTGATCCAATAATGAAAGAACATGTTGATCGTATTAATAATGGTCTTATTCATCAACATTATCTTAGCCACAAGATCCAAAATGAGTTAATTTTGTTAATTTCTTTTCAAATTAAGTCTAAAATAATTACAAAGATAAAGGAAGCAAAATATTTTTCGGTGATATTAGATTGCACTCCTGATATTAGCCACCAAGAACAAATGTCTTTAATTATTAGGTGTGTAGATATTTCATCAGATTTTTTAAAATAGAAGAATTTTTTATTGAATTTTTAAAAGTTAATGATACAACCGGTCAAGGACTTTTTGAAGTTTTACAAAATGTGCTAATTTCCTTAGATCTTGATATTGATAATGTGCGAGGTCAAGGATATGATAATGGAGCAAATA
>OVBA01001695.1:24022-40942 GCA_900406435.1 Lepidium aucheri | reverse complement strand
CTTGAGAGTTTAGGTTTTGAGTTATTTTCCTAAGCTATAATAAAGAGAGTTGTTCTTTATTAAATCATTCTTCATACAAATTTTAATCTTTGATTCTTCAGTGTGAACATCGGGAAACGTTGTTGAAAGAAGAAGGAAAGCAAAACTAAAGAGTCTAAAGGTAGAACCGGAACAGAATCGTTGGTCTATCCATGATGCAACACATAAGAGAACATAATAAATTTTGCGTGTAACTTCAAGAAGAGAGATCTGTTTTCTATTGAAGAGGTCTCAAAAAGAATCTCAAAATGGTTGTTTATATTTGAGTAACGTTGATAAATGCATAGAAGATGTTGGTGCTGAGAACGTGTTTTAGGAGAACAACTTAGCCACTGCAAAAATGTTGATAGAGAAGAGACCAAGTATATTTTGCTCAACATGAGTTGCTCACACTATTGATTTGATGCTTAAAGACATCCCTAAGTTGCCAAATATTTCAAAGCTAAGGCTGTGACCACATTCATATATATATGCTCATGAGAAAACCTTAGCTATTATAAGAAATCGTATATAAAGGAAAGCGACATTGTGACAAGATTTGCTACAACATTCTTGACCTTGCAAATCTTGTTGCATACTCAAGAACAATTAAGGTTTATGTTTAGTAGTGATGAAAAGGAGAGATTTCTAGTGGAAAGCTTGTAAAGGAGTTCAACAGCACTTACCTCGCTTTGATTCCCCAATTTCCTGAGGCCTCCTTGTTAAAAAAACTTCCGTCTAAAAAAATGTTGCAACTTCATTTATAAGGTTATCTCAAAGTTTCTAACAAATCCCTTAAAGCAAATTGTGAAGCAGTGCATCTCCTTAAATCAGTTGGCATTTCTTAAGGGTCGCTTTCTTGGCGACAATGTTTTTCTAGCGACTTGATTAGCTCGCAACTATGATTGCTAAAACTCCCCTAAAGCGTGCACTTTCAAAATTGACATATGCAAGGCTTTCGACACGGTTTCTTGGGATTTCATCTCCCAATTCGTCGATGCTCAAGACTTCCCGTCAGGGTTTATCAATCTAATTCGACAATGCATCACTACTACTAAATTTTCTAATTCTATTGATAACAATCTTGTAGGTTTTTTTCATGGGCAATATGGCCTTAGGCAAGGAGATCCCATCTCCTCCTACCTCTTCCTCATGGTGTTTTTTTTTTTGATAAAGTTTTTTTTTTTGATAAAGTTTTTATTTGTGTGTTACAACAAACAAATAATGCGATAGTGTGTATGATATATTATTGACCTCTTCAATATAGAACACATCAGATTTCTCCCAAAATATTTACACTTATAATTAATGGTAAGTTTCATAAAATGTAACTTTCTAAGTTTTTATTGCACCACATAGTATCAAACTATGTTTTGAAAAAAAATATATATATGTATATATCTTCAACGAAAATATAATAATAATGCTCAAACATCAGTTTAATACATTACACCAAAAAAAAACATCAGTTTAATACTTAATACTAGTAAACTAAGTAAGAAAATCAACGTCTTGAAAACAAGTTGTACAATTCTTTCAAGTTAAAGTTTGACCACGTTCGTTTTTATTCTTAAATTATATAAATTATTTACATTATAAAACTGAAAATTAAGAAAACTAGTTTGAATAATTAGAACTCAAAAATACGTAATAACGCGGCTTTATAACGAAGTAAAGAGCTGACGTTGTAGAAAGCACGTTCACGTTTTAGCTCTGTTTGATGATTTCTTGCGATATTAATACGTACGCTTCAATGGAAACAGCTCATATATTTTTTATTTATAAAATTCACCAACCACAATCTCATGACTTTTTCTTACTTAGAAACTTGAATTTAAAATTTGTTATTAAATTTAATATTGTTAATACTTGGAATGAACTTAGAGAACAATATTGAAGGCAACAAAGTCGAATGTTTGTGAATTACTCTAAATCGAATATTTGATATGCTTCACATATATATTAGTCACATATAGATACTTTAGATAGCTACATTTTTATAGTACAACTAGCTTCAAATATTTAATTAGTTAACATAGTAAAGTTATTCGATTCCTCCAATTTTTTTCCGAAATTGGGATAACAAATACCACAATACTATTTATATTGGATTACTAAGTTCTTTTTTTCAATTTTATCAGCATAATATTTTACCAAGTTTTCTTGGTCAAATTTCAGGATGCTATGCGAATATTGTTTCAGAAAATACACTTTTCTTCTTGCTAAGGAGAAACCCATTAATAATCATTTTATTATAGAATAATATAGTGAAAATGATTTGGATATATAATATAGAATGATTAGGGTCTAGGGTCATTGTACTTTTGGTGAAAATATAAGATTAATTTCAAGAAATGTCAAAATTTTCGTATGTTTGAAAGATTTAGCTCATTCTATATAATGTTATTTTTTTTTTGGTCAGCCTTACTCTTATAATTGGATTGATACGAATTGATTCATAGTCAAAGCTCATATTCTAAAAATTTTATTTTTTTTCTTTTTCTTGGGAGGAATCGAACTCTGGTGTTTGAGAAATGCTAAAGTAGCCACTACCACTAGACCACACGTCCTCGGCTTCTATATATATTATCTATATAAGGATAATCAATTTAAAAAATAGAACGGAATAACGTTAAATACTATAGTTTTGTATAGAATGGTGTGTTTTTACGCAATATGTGTGTTGATAAAAGAACTATCCATGTTTTTTTTTTGTCAACTAAGAACTATCCATGTTTAAAGGATTGAGTTGTTGATTCCTTTTTTAGAAAATATATGGAAATCAGAAAAGACTTTGGAAATAGTTTGATATATCTTATAAAAATAAGTACTAGAATCCAATATTTACAAGTCGTGATATCTTTATAATGAAATAAGATGTTACAATCCAACTGTTTTTTTTTACAACCTGTACTTATATTTATATACAAACTCAAACACAAATATGTATATAATGAAAAATGAGTAATATATGACCAATTCTATAAGATAAGGGAAATTGAAATAGACAGAATGTCAAACGACAAGCAAGTTCGAACCAACTTTGTAATTTAGAGACTCACGCTATCTACTGAATGCGCAAAATATTTGTTCATTATCTTCTCTCTTTTTTTTCCTATTCGAGAATATGTACAAAACACACAAAAAAAAGATTAACAATATTTTGATTTTTTTAATGTAAAAGCATGTATGTTACATAGAGATATAGATCATATGATATTAACACTTTTATCACGTAAAGTCATCTTAGTCTAGTAACAGATAATAAATTCACTAAAGGCATATACCATTATATAATTATGAATCGAGTCTCATTACCTACATTATATAGGAATTTAACTAATGGATCAGACAATTGTATCCTAGTGTTGACAAAAAAAAAAAAAAACATTTTTATCACAAAATTATAATATCAACATCTTAAATGAGATCTTTATATTTTGTCCATTAATATTTTAACATTTTCTAATTTAAACTTTTTGGAAAACCATGGATAATACTATTTTATGTCATCCTGAGTTTTATTTACCATATATATGTAGTCCTAACTATAAGGTTTCATTGACATGCCCATCCATAATACAAAAAATCTATGATGACGATGGCATAAGTCTTTGATTAAAAGGCCTCATTTTCTTAGTTTTTTCTTTTTATAATCTAAAAATCTCAGAACTATGTCTAGACTAATATTTGTAGTCCACATAAATTAAAGGTTTTTTGCTGCTGGTGGTCAAAAATGTTTACCAGCTGAGAGAACTCGAATTTTACTAAAAAAGAACAACAAAAAAGTTTCGAACAACTGAACCAACTCATTTTGTTTATTATTAAGATTTTTTCTGAGCCCAATTTTGCGTGGTTAACCGAAAATTTAGTATTTATTTTACACATGTTAAAATTTAGGATTTAATCTACTAATTTGATAAAGCTGAAGAGTTAAATGGCTTTTTTTCCCATGTTCATATTTTTTTTTTGGGTTCTTTATAGTTTGTCAACAATAAACATTGATTTTCTAAACCTAATTTGTGATTGAGAATTTATTTTGCAAACCCAAAAATTCAAGAAAGTCTGGAAATTTAGTGGCATTTTTCCCTTACACATCTGTTTCAACCATATATCATTATATCTTATCATCCATGATGTCGTTTTAATCCTCTAGTTGTGGTCGGGTCATGTTATTTGTATCAAACTTGGAGTTTTGCAATCATTCATGTTGCACCAATAGTGAAATCTATTTGGATAAAACCGAAGAAAGTGATCTTTATACAGTTTTACCAACTCTTTTACGGCGTCATCTATCAACTCAACACCTACTACATTATTTTACCGAAAGGCAACATTATCATGATGTTCATTTTCCACTTTCTTTACAACTTTTTCGTGTGGAAAATATACAAAAGTAATAATTTAGTGGTTTCATTCTTATTGTTATTAATTTTATTTATTAGGGATTCTGCATCAAATATCTCATGGAATTTATTATTTTTATTTATATGAAAACCTTAATTCTTCGGGTGGTTAGAATGATCCAACTAATGATTATGGCATCTAGGGTTCGATTCTTCTCGTATATTAGTTTGACAATATCTGAGTTATTAAACACAATTGGTGATTAAACCGATTCCGATTATCTTTAGTTCAGCTCAAAAAAATAGTAATTACTGTTCTATTGTAATTCTTCTCTTATAAGAGATTTTGTTTCTGTTCTAAGAAATAAGAGAGTCTCTTAACTTTTCTCTGTAAACTCTCAACTTTTCTTCAATCTATCGAAAATGGAGTCTTTCTGTTTTACAATCAATTTACTTCGAACAAATTAATAGATAGATTAAATAGGAATTTTAAAAGTTGTGTTAGATTATGAATCAGATTTTATCAATCGGAAAAAATAAATCTCAAAAGATTTTGGTACAGAATCCGTATGTAATAAATCAACAACAATAAACTAAATAAATTCGGATTCTTTGTGGAAATCTTCCACAAATTTCACAAGAAATTGACCAAAAATATTCAATATGTTCATATGGCTTTTAGTTTTAATTATATTTTGTTTAAAGACAACAACTTAGCTGGTTTTAATTTTTTTTTTCTTTTTTTTTTTTTTTTGCAGTTTAGTAATCACCAACATAAGCAATTGTGTGGCCCGCATGTTGTCTTCTTTTTCATCTTTCTTTGCTTTTCCATCTATTTATGTTTCTTTTCTCTATCTCCACCCTTAAAATCTACCACACTTGTCTTTTCTCGTTTCTATTCTCCATCTCTCTTCTCTCTTAACTCTCTCTACTCTTGAGAATCAAACACAAAATCCTTCTGAGGTAAGTTTCACTGTGATTATGATCTTCTTGCCCATCGTCACATCTAACTCAAATCATTTCATCAAGCTATAGTTCTAAGCCTTTTCTCATTTTTTGTTTCTTTATTTTTCCGTTACTACTCTAGCTTGTTGGTTGTGAATTGGTATGTGTTTCTCATCATATTTGTAGTTTTCTTTTTCCGGTTTTTGTTTTGTCAAAATTAAAGAAAAATCTTAACATTATACAAAAAAAAAAACATTCTTCTGAGATGTAAAACAATTTTTATTTAAGTATTATGAATGATTAAGCTTGTTGTTCTTGCAAAACCCATGACAGATGTCAGTTTTCTCATGCAAAAGTTATAATCTTTTTGGCTGTTTCTTAGATTTTTTTTTTTTTTTTGCTCTTTGAAGGACATATCTTGCTTAAGTTGACAAAGAACTACTTTTGCACCTGAAAATAAAAATACCAAATTTTGTCTTATATCTAATATCTAAGATCTCTTATGCTTTAATTTTTTAATCTATCTTCTTCTTTCTTCTCTGACTAGAGTTTTTAATTAAATCTATTAATTAGGTATAAACTAAGGATGCAAAACGGTCACACAAAAACCGAAGACCAAAACCAAATGGTATGAGTTTTGTCTTTCTATATCATTTTCCAAAGTTTATATATAGTATGTGAATTAAATGTTTATTTTGGTATTGTAGAGATAAATTTACAATAGTTACGCACCAAAGTGATGCAGTTTAGTCATAACTATTCTAAAGTTTTACCTTCTTTGATTTTACATGTCAAACTTATTTAGGTCAAAGATGTGAAAATTCCATCGTTATCATGGGAAAGAAAGTTGAACAGTCAAGTAAAGACCCCTTCTGAGTTCAAACTCAGTAAACGAGATCATCTTCATCTGGTAATTTCATTTTTCTATCTTAAAATATTTTATTAAATGAGTTATTCTCTTTCTTGCTGTACAAGTTATGCTTTAGGTCAGAATCAGATGCTCTGTTCCTTAAAATAATAAAACTCTGTTTTGGCTTTTTCAAAGTTCCCATTAGGCTACAGATTGTGGCGTCACACTAAAGAAGAAGCTGCAAAAGGAAGAGTAAGAGATCTCTTTTATATCATTCTCTTTCTGAAGTTCACATACGTTTGATGACCTTAGTCTTCTTCAAATGCTTACAAGTTGCTACAAAAATGCAGGCTTCGATTTTCGACATCTTCAGAAAACATCATGTAACAGGAGATCACGGTGTCCCTTTAGGAGGAATTGGGTATGAAATTACTCATAAGCTTCAAAAATTGTCTTCAACACACATACATTAGCAAATGTTCTAATGTTTTGAGATCCATTGTTGCGATTTTCTAATGTACATTACCGCGGTTTTTAACCGTGATTCAGTGCAGGAAGCATTGGAAGAAGTTACAAGGGTGAGTTTCAGCAATTCAAGTTATTCCCAAAAATTTGCGAGGAAGCTCCAATCCTCACAAACCAATTCTCTGTATGTAGAAAAATCTTAAACACATTGCTTTTCTACTGTTGTGAACCAGTTCTTGTGTATTGATAGTTCCTGATCTGTTCGAATTATAGGCTTTTGTTTCTCGCCCGGGCGGAGTGAAACACTCAACTGTTCTATGCCCAACAAAGCCAGAACTGATTAAGTAAGCCAAATCCATTTTTTCCTTGTTATGTCATCAGATTCTTAGTTAAAGAAAACAGAGTGATTGTTCAATGATCTTGATTATGTGATTGTGTATGATTGCGCAGAGACAATGGAGGTTATTTGTGCAGAGGTCAAACTCCAAATATAGGAATTGATTCTTGGGACTGGAACATGACAGGGGAAAAATCTACCTATCATGCTCTTTATCCGAGGTCTTGGACCGTCTATGATGGTATAATACAGACCAATCTACTGAAATAACAATTTGATTTATGAAGATTATGAAACATGTTTTTACTTGATGAACAGGTGAACCTGACCCTGAACTCAGAATAGTTTCTCGTCAAATCTCTCCATTTTTACCTCATAATTACAAGGAAACCAGTCTTCCTGTATCGGTTTTCAACTTCACGGTATGAATATTCCCTGGCGTTTGCCTCCACCTTATAACTTAGGTAACAACTTGTAATGAGCTGACTGAGTTCTGTCATGTTTCAGGTGACTAATACTGGTGAAACACAAGCAACTGTTACCTTGCTCTTTACTTGGGAGGTGAGTAGTTTCAGTACACTAAATCTCTTGTTGTTCATCTGCATTAAGAAGCTTTGTGAAACTGGTTTCTTCTGCATATTTTAACTCTTTACCTGACGCATTTGTCTTTGTGGTTAATTAGAATTCTGTAGGAGGAGCTTCTGGGTTAACTGGTCAGCACTTTAACTCAACAATGACGTAAGAATCATCATCTAATGCTGCAACAGATTTTGTTGGATTCTTTTACTGACATGTGTTTTTTTTTTTTTATGGAATCTTGTAGGGCAAAAGATGTTCATGCAGTAGCTTTACACCACAAGTAAGAAACAACTTTCTCTGACTCTATAACTGGTTTGGTGCTATGCTTACTTTCGGTTATTGAAAGATCTTATGTACATCGTTTATTTTAATGGTTATGTAACTTATCTTGCAGGACAGCAAATGGACATCCACCAGTTACTTATGCAATTGCGGCAAAAGAAACAGAGGATGTTCGTGTCTCCTCGTGTCCTTGTTTCATAGTTTCGGGCATTACTCCAAACAAATTCACAGCAGGAGATATGTGGGATGAGATTAAAAAGGTTAGTGTTATTTTTTAGCTAATCTTCTCAATTGTTGTCTATCACTATTAGAAACAAGATCAAATGTTTTAACCTTTTTGTCTCTTTAGAACGCATCATTCGACAAATTAACCAGCAATGCATGTTCTCCTTCAAAACCTGGAACTTCCATTGGAGCAGCCATAGCTGCAAAGGTGAAAGTTCCACCGGGCTGTGACCGTACAGTCACGTTTTCACTCTCTTGGGATTGTCCTGAGGCTAGATTCGATCAGAAGACTTATCACAGGTATGTGGTGTGAGGACCCATTAGATTTCAATCCAATATACATTTTCAGCATTACAAAATATGATTTTAACTTTAAAACTTCTACTCATAGACGATACACAAGATTCTACGGCAGTTTAGGAAATGCAGCAGTAACAATGGCTCGTGACGCTCTATTCAGTATGCGAATAGCTCCCTTTCTTTTCCTTGAATCTACTTAAAGTAAGAGATAATCATCTCAAGGTACTTTTCTTTTCTTGCCTGTTATTAGACTTTACTGATTGGGAGGCTCATATTGAAGAGTGGCAAGCTCCAATTCTTGCTGACACAACACTTCCTGAATGGTAATAACTTTTGCTTTAACACCTTTTTTCTTTACCATATTTAGTTGAGCAGAAGAAAGTAATCAGATATTTTGTTCAGGTATCGAATTACTCTCTTCAACGAACTGTACTATTTCAACTCTGGAGGAACCATTTGGACAGGTATATACATACACTGATTCTTCTAAAACTTTTAGATTTTTAGTGAACTTTCAATCTTTTTAAACGGGTTTGTCGATTTGTTTTCTATTTTCCGTAGATGGTTTACCTCCAAAGCAAAGCTTAGATAGTATGGGAAGAAGAAAGATCTCACTCTGTATATCAACCATAGAGGATACTGATCCAGAACAGAACAACACAGCCTTAGACATCTTGGGAAGAATTGATGCAGTCTGCTCACAGATACACGCTCCTTTATCCTCAAATAATGCGCTCGCATCCACTCTGAAACATAATGAAGAAAACATTGGACAATTCCTTTACTTAGAAGGGATTCAATATCTAATGTACAATACCTATGACGTTCACTTCTACTCCTCCTTCGCATTGCTCATGCTTTTTCCAAAACTCGAGCTTAGTATCCAGAGAGATTTCGCGGCTGCCGTTCTGATGCATGATTCCAGCAAGAAACAGGTCATGAGCTCTGGAGAATTTGTTACCAGAAAAGTTCTAGGAGCAGTTCCTCACGATATTGGTTTAAACGATCCGTGGTGCGAAGTAAATGCTTACAACTTGTTTAACACGGATAGTTGGAAAGACTTGAACTCCAAGTTTGTTCTTCAAGTTTACAGAGACGTGGTTGCAACCGGAGACCTAAACTTTGCGAGATCAGTTTGGCCGTCGGTTTACACAGCCATTGCTTACTTGGACCAGTTTGATAAAGACGGTGATGGGATGATAGAGAACGAAGGGTTTCCGGATCAGACTTATGACGCATGGTCTTGCTCAGGAGTTAGTGCTTACTGTGGTGGTCTTTGGGTCGCAGCTCTTCAAGCGGGTTCAGCATTAGCCCGTGTAGTTGGCGACAATGGTGCTGCCATTTACTTCAATGCCAAGTATGAGAAAGCAAAAAGCGTTTACAATAAACTTTGGAACGGTTCTTATTTCAATTACGATAACAGTAGAAGTGGCTCGAGCTCGTCAATCTTGGCTGATCAATTGGCTGGACAATGGTAAGTGTTAAACTTGAGTCGTGCTACGTTTAGAAGTTGATTTCAGAGTGTATATCTGGTGTTTATTCAACGTGTTTTATTTATAGGTATGCAAGAGCCTGTGGACTGAAGCCGATAGCAAAAGAAGAGTACATAAAGAAAGCTTTGGAGACGGTCTACGACTTCAATGTGATGAAACTGAAAGAAGGGACACGTGGTGCTGTGAACGGGATGTTACCTGATGGACGAGTAGACACAAGCACAATGGTTTCAAGGGAGGTTTGGGCCGGGACAACGTACTCAGTTGCGGCTTGTATGATTCAAGAAGGGCTTGCGGATAAAGGGTTTAGGACAGCAAGTGGAATATATGAGGCTGCTTGGTCTGACCGGGGTCTCGGGTAAAGCCTTCTCAGAAAATTTTATGTTGAAATATCGTGTACAGTTTATAATTCTTTTTGGGATGCAGTTGCTCGTTTCAGACACCAGAAGCATGGAACACGAACGATGAGTACAGGTCACTTTGTTACATGAGGCCTTTAGCTATTTGGGGGATACAGTGGGCACACACAATGCCACAACCAAATAAAGAACACGAACAATCGTTAAGGCTACAAGAGGAAGATGAAACGTCTGTGTTGTTTGAGCAACACGCCGGGTTTATCAAAGTGGCTCACTATCTCAAAACAAGCAAGGAAAAGGACCACAGACACCGCATACAGAGTGCATATGAGACTTTTCTCAGGGTCATTCGCGTGTAGGCCACAACTTAATTACGCATAGCTTATTTGTTTGTCATTTCAATTGTTGGATATTATTACTTTATAATTATAGACAGCAAATGTTAATAAACTTTCTACACTGTCTTGGATGTGCAATAGCAAATGCTTATGATGTGGATTGTAATACGGTCAATTCAGTAATATAGACCTGATACGGTGCTTTCTCTTCGTCATACAGTAACGAACGGACGAGATTCCCCATAAATACACATTTAATTTATGCCATATAAAGTAACTCTTTGTACAGTCTTTTGAACCTAACAGCTGAAATGCAAGACGAAGACAACCTTCAAGGCAAGAACTAGTAAAAATGATCATAACTTAGATCTTAAAAACACCTTAATCAGTAGCAGCAGTACAGATACAGAGGAAGAAATTAAGGTGTCTTTCATTGTGCAAAATCTAAGGGAGAGTTTCGATCCAGCGGTAATAAAAAGACATATCAAAGTCCTAAGAACTACAGAGGCTGTCTCAATCAGAATGTGCAGTTAAGGAATGCAAGTCTACTAACCTTGCAATACACCTGATCTTCTAAGCCTGGTCTGCACCATACTGATTTGAGGGGAAAAACGAATTCACTGTGCTGTTCCTGGAGCACCTGCATAACTAGCTGATTGAGTTGCAGATTGCTCATAACCCGCCTGAGCAGGTGCTGTCTGGGAATAAGCAGGTTGGCCAGCAGGTGCAGCATATGCTGATGCGTTTCCACCTCCGTAGCTAGGATACTGAGAGCCACTGTATCCATAGTTCCCATTGCTCTGAGCCGGGACATTACCATAAGCCGCCTGTGTAGAAGGATACGAATTATAACCACTGGTTGGGGGTACTTGCCCATACCCAGCTGAAGTTTGTTGCACAGAAGAAGCTGGCTGAACTCCATGCTGCTCATAAGTTGGGGCAATTGCTGGTTGTTGTTGTGTAGCATTATAAGTGTCCGACGGTGCTGCAGAACTGTATGAAGGGTAAGTTTGCTGACCAGGCGCAGTTGATGCATAACCATATTGCTGTTGGGGAGTCATGTTTGAACCATATGATGGTGCGACAGGAGTTGAACCATGAGATGGTGGTGCTGGAGTTGAACCATACGATGGTGCTGCTGGAGTTGAACCATACGATGGTGCTGCTGGAGTTGGACCTTGGTAAGGCACATCACCAGGAGGTGCTGCTGGCCTTGGAGGCCCATATCCTTGCTCCGCTGATCCTTGCACCCCATAAGGTCTAACTGGCTGCTGCATTTGGTGCTGANCTCCGTATCCTACATAAGATTGCTGCATAGGAGGATTATCATAGTTGGGCTGATCATACATGTGCCCATAAGTATGCTGACCACCTGCCTGGGAGTAAGGTGGAGCATGGGAGGGGGCAGGGCCTGGGTTTTGAGCTCCTTGCCTACCGTAATAATCATATGGACCAGAATGTGGAGGTCTTTGCTCCCAACCAGAACCATATCCGCTTCTATGAGGCATATGTTGTGGAGGATAACCACCTGAGTTGGGAGGTCTGAAATGCGAGCCCTGAGACGAGTACGGTCCACCATGATGGTAATTGTATGGCATCGAGTGGGGGCCATGAGGACCACGTGAACCCCATTGAGGTGGACCACCTGGTCCTCGGGGTTGGTAAGGAGGCTGGTTAAAACCACCAGAATAGTGTGATGGCCTTCCATCCTACAAAGATAAAAATATGAAACCCTCCTTTAGAGATAGCAAAGCTGACATAACATCTCACAGAGCTGACAGAAACAGTAACATAAAAAGCATGTTTACAAATTGTGCAACAAAACAGCTCGGTTCATGGCATAACAAGAAAAAATTTCGGTTCATAAAGGAATCCAAAAATAGGATAGAACTAAGAACATAGCACGACAGCAACTAATTTCACATCAAAACAAGTCATATGCAGATGACATTCAGAATCATGAAACGTGATAACAATTGTTATATGCGATAAACGTGATAACTATACATATAATTCAGCTGTTAATAACATTCAAACTGTTTCAAGCCTTGGCCTCAACTTAATACCATAGCCTTTTCGAAACTGTAATGCTTCAAATAAGAAATTACAGCTGATCATTTACAGAAAGCACAATGGTCTCCAGGCTCCCCTTAAATAATTCAAGATCATCTGAGCAATACCTAATGCATTTTCATGCACTTGTAGTAGAAAGAATATTAAAAATAGTTCTGTTCACATTGCAAACTATAGACGGTTCACATGAATTCTAGATAAGCCGTTTATCAGATAAGAGCAAGAATCATAGGCGTGAAGATCTGGCTGATTTACAAAATCGTACTGAAATATATCCATGCTCACACTAAGGTCTTGAATATTTTAAAAACACAAAAGCAGCCTTACCGACTACTAGAACCTGCAGCGTAAATGACAAATGCCAAATACCTTCATCCGTAGGCCTGGGTGATGTTTATTGTACACCAACAAGGCAATGCTGACCCCAATTGAAAGGTAATAGCCATATCTGCATTTTTAAAGCCAACACCAATTCGAGATCGACACCTTTAACTTTAAATATCATGGCAAGCGACATCGAGGATGGAGCATATGATCTTCTTAACAGAAGAATATGAGCATCTTTCTTACGATATGTATATATTTTCTCATGCTATCTTTCTTATTGCAGCAAAATGGATCAAGTAATCCTTTAGACATAAATTCGCAGCTATTAACTATATCAGGGGAGCCAGCATAGAGCACAGAACATTCAAATAATGACAGAAGAGCTTTTGCATATAAAGAGGGAAGGTAATAAAGAAATCCACCATTAGTCATTATGCTCCGAAACCATAAATCTAATGTTAATCAGTATAAATGAACGAAATGATTCGAGTAATGGACCTATAGCGGACAAGCTAGTTTTACAAATGGACCAAAACATTAGCAAACAGAAAGCGCTTATAAAATAAATCAGATAACAGAAACAAGAAAACATAGATTTATCACCTCATTTACTATGTAGTTGCATTTGTGAAGATTTAGCCAAAACAAACATAATGATATAATTAACAAACATTTCAGTTTACCAGACATATCATGCACAAAGATGGATGAAAATATAGCAGTTAAACACTCAAATGTTTCAGTTTGCATAGTTGCAAAAACTAATAGCAATGACATCTTTCAGACGAATGAAATCAGAAGACAAACCTGGTACATAACATCCTTTATCAGCGCAGTGGCTATATCAATCTGCCTTTTATCACCGGAAATACGAACAGTCCTTTCCTTAGATCCATCACCTTCATGTTGTGGTATTAACTATATAAAAACAACTTTATTCAGTTGATACACAAAATAGACAATATTATCACAAGTTTTTCAGTACTCTAAATAAGTTCAACATTACATATTAGTAACCACCTGAATACGAGCTCTCGACTTTGTCTGCATGTTCTTGATAGTCTCACCACCTCGGCCAATAATCACACCCACCTATCAGTTGTAGATGGTTTAATATCACTTTAAAATGGCCGAGCAGAAAGATACCAGCGATTACCTTATCATTTGGAACTTTAATCTCCATCTGTTCTGGGACTCCCCTTGCAGCAAGGGCAGGTACACCTCCTGCTTCAGCCTGGGGTTACAGGAAAAAGAAGCAAAGTACCCAAATCTTAGACCAGACAACAAAATAAAATTGTTAATTAAGAAGAAACCTAAGATAATGCCAAAGACGGTCATAGACAACTTAATAACCTCTGCTATGACTGCATTGATAAGCTTCTCTGCTTTCTCGATACAAGCAATATTTCCAATTATCTCCACCGGTCTTAAAGCTGAATTTGGATCAGCATCTGCATCCCTCCGAATTTGGATTTTGGCACCAGAATTAAGCTGAAGATACCGTACCATCTCACCACCTTTACCTATAAGTGTGCCAACCTGTAAAGTATGCCAAGAGCACTTAAACGAACATGAAAAATCACCAAACTTGCGCACAGAAGAATCAAAAGGGAGTGCATATCAAGTCACCTTCGAACTAGGGACATCTATTTTGCGACTTGTTGACTGGGTATCATCAACCTCCTTCTGAGTACTGTCACCATTTGCTTCTTTACTTTCGTCGCCAATCTCTTCATGTGAACCACTACCGTTTACTTCCTTACTCTCACCACCTGTATCCTTCTGAGAACCACCAGCGTTTGCTTCCTTAGTTCCGTCATCATCTTTCTTCTGAGAGCCATCATCATTGACTTTTTTAGCATCGTTTTCAATTTCATTATGTGCAATTCCATCATTAGATTCTTTACTCTTGTTCTCAGCTTCCTTCTGAGAACCACAACTGTTCACCTCCTTACTTTCTTCGACAGAATCATCTTGGGAAGTTGCAGCCTCAACAGAAGCTGGTTGATTATCTTCATACTTACCATTATCATCCACCTTATTTTCAGATTCCTCAGCGTTTATGGGCTCCTCACACTTACTGATATCATCCATCTTATTTTCAGATTCCTCAGCGTGTATGGGCTCCTCAACTTTCTCAATGACAGGTTTACCATCTTGGTTCTCCTCTTCCTGCGCAGTGATTCCTTCTTCTTTGGAATCCTCAGGCCTCTCCTCACTATTTTCTAAAGTATTTCTAATACCTACATCAAAATGACGCAACAGAGACTCATGAGAATGCATGTATCATCTCCCTCAAAAGCCCAAACAGTTCATTTAAGCCAATTCTGTAACTCAAAAAATTAATAGATACTCTAGAGTAAAGAATCTAAGATCAAATGTGAAAACTTTTCGAGATACACGACCAAAAAAAAGAAGAAAATATATATCGCATCGGCCCAAATTCCCAAATTTGAAACAAGCCTAGGGATCAGGTATACCTAAACCATCGGAGGCTTCATCGTCGAGCTTCGGTCGCTTCGCCTGAGAACAATCAGATGTTTTATTGCCCTCATCATCTACAGAAACTTCGTTAGAACGATCAATCGAGCCGGGATTCTGCTCGAGGATCTCCGATTCAAGATTATCAAGCTTGCGCTTGTGGTCAGAAGGCTGTAAAGGGATTGCGACAACATCTTCCTCGGCCATGTGTTGAACGGTAAAAGCAAGAAAAGCGACTCCTTTAGTGATGAATCGGCGATAGATAAACACCTAGGGCTTCGGAAGCAGTGAGTGAACGGAGAGACGAGAAGTGGTGACCTGTGGAGCAGTCGAATGAGAACATATCGATTAAGGGCTTTTCTATAGTTCCATTCTCAACACGGGCTTTTAATGGGCCTATGGGGCCCTATTTCGTATCTATTATTCATTGGTTGTTGGGCACCAAACTAAACTCAATTTATGCAACAACAAAAAAAGTATTAGAAAAGTATGTTGTTCAGAAAAACATTCAATTTGCAAAAGAAAACTTCCAAATAAAACATGTGTAAAACAACTTTCAAAATAACCATGATTTGCCAAAAAAAACTCTCCAAATAAAATATGTGAAAAATCATTGAAAGAAAACATATTTAAACTAATACTATAAAATATATGTTTTTTATGAAGTCGTGCGACGTAAAATTAAAGGCTAAAATCAATATGTACTTCAGAAAAGACAGAAAAATTATCGTAAACTGAAGAGAGGTAAAAATTGTTGAAATCGCTAATTTTCTAGTGATTGCCATGATAAACATTCTCTGATTGTTATTTTAGTCTCAACAACTCATTTATATCAAGTTTGATGGTTCTATAGAATTAATTATTTGTTGTGGTCGCTTGTCGCGCGCAATGATGCAAAGAACATATCTACAATATAAAATATGTAGAAATTAATTTTATGAAATGAAATCTACAAAAATGTGATCTAACAAATTTCTGAAAGCCTTTAGTTATGTAACTTTGTGGCTGCAGTATATTGTACAAACAAATTTGAATTTCTTAATGTAATATTTGTTAAAGAAAAGAAAATAAGATGGGGATGTATCATGTATCATGAGAACTTCAATTTATATAATTCCGTTTTGAATTATAGAAGAGACTGAAAGCAAAAACTCAAATCCTTGAGTCTCAAATTCAGTTCTGCTTTGTTGATATCAACTTGAGACAACTTTTATTTGATTACATATAGACAATTGCCTAGGGTTCATGTTTCAAAAGATTCTAGAAAGTTATTTTTTATTGTAAAAATATGAAAAAAAAATTGAATAAAAGGCCCAACAATATTTTAAACCTTGATAATAATAGAATAGTGGAGCCCGAATTTAAGGAAAAATGCCAAAAAAAATATAACCTAGTTAATTACTAAATTTTGAATCATTTTAAAATTTTAGGTCATGTAAATCATATCTTACTAAAAAAAATACTTTTAGGTCCTTTAAAATATAGTATAGATAAAAAAAGTC